>JANRGW010031439.1:0-65024 GCA_024733675.1 Psilopsiagon aymara
CCCCGCAACGGGAGGGCATCGTCCGGGTGCCCCGGGGGCGGCGGCGGCGGGGGGGGGAGCATCGGCCCGGGTCCGCGGCGGGTGAGCACCGCCCCGGGCACCCGCTGTGTTCATGAGAGCATCATCCCAGGCCAGGGGGAACCGGAGCACCACGTACGGGCGGGGGGGTAGGGGGGGCTGCCCCGCAGCCCGGCCTTTGGCCCCCAGTGCCCACCGCGCTGTTCGGCCCCCCCTGCGGGGCTGGGCGAGCCACGGGGAGGGGGCATCCCCGGGTGGGAGGCAGCGCGGCCGGTGCCGCACGCTGCCGTGACAGCCGAGGTGCTGGGGCTCTCGCTGGGGACAGAGAGAGGCAGCGGGGCCACGGCTCTGTGCCCCGCTCACTGCCGCTGCCCGCGGACACGCGCAGCTGGACCGGGGCCCGGCGCCTGAGCGCGGTGGCCCCGGCCCCAGGCTGTGTCCCAAGGGATGGGGTTTCCAGGGGTTCTGAGGAGCTCAGTGCTTGTAGTCACAGGGTGTGGGGGGCGATGCAGCAGGCAGGGCAGCTTCGGGCTGTGGGGACATCCCCCACACTTGTGCCCCCAGCAGCCTGACACCCACTGCAGGTGCTGTTACCCTCAGAGCTGGCTTTATTCCTGCAGCTGCTGGTGGTTTGGGTTTGGTGTGGGAGATGGGGTTGGCAGCTGCCCAGCGAGGTTGCATGGGGTGACAAGGACCTCTCTGGTTGATGAGGCACGAAGGGCACTTGCGGGCCGCAGTGGTCTGCAGGCACCCCCAGCACTATGCGCACCATGTAGACACCAGCACGTCCTGCTCCATGACCATGCGGAAATGCAGCCGGCGGCAGCACCTCTGATCTCAGCTGTGCCACCAGGCCCTGGGGACACTGAGCCTGGCAGCATCCCCAAGACCCTGAGCAGGGGGACAATACGGCTACCCCACAGGAGGGTTACCTGCGTCCATTCATAGTGTATCCCAGCTCGGCTGCCCCTGCCCACCAGTGCCTGTTTTATCAGGGGGTGGGGGTGTCCCCAGAGCATCCCTGGGGTGTCCCCGGGGCGGTGGGACTGCCACTGCCTGTCCCCCGCAGACATCATGGCTGACAAGGAGGGGGTGACGCTATCGCTGGAGGAGGAGGAGGATGCCGACGTGGCCCTGGCGTACAAGACTCCGGAGAAAAAGAGCCTGCGGGAGATCCAGGAGCTGGACCCGGGGGACGAGAGCCTGCGGAAGTACAAGCAGGCGCTGCTGGGTACCATCCCTGTGGCCGTGGGTAAGACTGGGGACTGCCCCTCAGGGCTGGGCACCCCGGCACCCTGGCACCTCCGCTGGGTGCTGCAGCCTCAGCACATACAGAGAGCTCAAGCATCCCCAGCACCCATGGGTCGTCCCCAGCAAGGAGAGTTTGCATCACCCGTGGGTGCTGCTTGTGCCCCCCACCTGCACGGAGACCCCGGCATCCCCCTGCAGACAGGGTAATGATGCCCAGGGACCCCGGTTGCCTTGGTTACGCGATCACCGCTGCAGTTTCCATGGGAACGGTTACAAGGGACTAGGAAATTCATTGGGATGACGGAGATGGAGCGAGCAGCCACAGGAGGCTGGGATAGCACGGCTGTCAGTGCCCACATGGTGCATCTCACTCCCCATGTCACCCATAGCAGCCACCCCAGCCTGGTGCTGCCCTCGGTATCTGTGTGTGCTCCCTGCCGTGTTGCCTGATGGGTGCATGAGAGCTGGGGGGATGGTGTCTGCAAGCTGGTGAGGTGTGTGCAAACCAGTGGTGTGCATGAGGTGTGCATGATAGTGTGTGCAAGCTAGGGTGAGGCACAGACTGGGGAGTGCAAGAGAGTGAATTAGACCAGTGCCTGCAATAAGGGATGCTTTTACCTGCACATGCTGCCTCTTCCCACCCATTCCTCTGGCCTGGTCCTGAGCCAAGGAGCACCATACCCCAGGAGATACCTGTGTCTGGGCCCTTGAAATGTGCTCTTACCACAAAGGTGCTGATGCCACTGTTGGGGCTGGGCTGAGATGCTCCCAGTCTCCTGCGCCCTGCCTGGGCCGCCCAGCACTCGCTGGCTTCTAACACTCCACTATGGACGCTGTGGCCATTCATGCTGCTACAGGGGGGCACGGGCAGCCCCCTGGCTGTGTGGGAACAGAGGTGCCGATGGCTGTAGGTAAGGGCTGCACCCTGCTGCTTATCTCTAGATGCCAGCGTGCCCAATGTGCAGGTGACGAAGCTCACCCTGATGTGTGAGCAGGCACCGGGGCCCATCACCATGGATCTGACAGGTGAGCAGTGGGCACCCATGGGAGGAGGAGGAGGAGGAAGGAGGGCCGGGCTGAATGGGCCATTTCCCTGCACAGGAGACCTGGAGGTGCTGCGGGGCCGAGCTTTTGTGCTGAAGGAAGGGGTGGACTATAGGGTGAAGGTGTCCTTCAAGGTGAGGTGGGCTCATAGTGCCCTGTGTGTGCACGGGCTGGGCACAGTCCTGCTGCCCTCACACCCATGGGATCCCAGCTCCCCATGGGTCCTTTTCCCACATGTCCCTGCTGCACATGATCCCTCCTGCACCCATGGTTCCCTGCTGCCCTGGCATCCCTGATACCCAGGGTCTCTGTGCCCACGGGGTGTCTGGCTCCCACCCCTCACCTTGAAAGTCCATGCCCCTCCGGGAGTCCCTGCCCCCCTGGGAATCCTTGCTGTGCCCATCCTGGTGTGCCTGCTTTTCTCAGAGGTTCTATCCATGTGGGCTCCCTGCCTTTCCCAGTGGTCCCTGAAGGTCTCACTGGGAGGAGTGTCCCTCCCATCCCAGGGTTCCTGCCCCACGCTGGGGTCCCTGCCACCCTTGATATGCTGCCCAATGCCCAATACTGACCAAGAGGCTGGATCCTGGGGTAGTGTGTGGGGGGTCGGGGTGGTGCTTTAGGGGGGGTGTTCACCCCACCCAGGGCAGGGGTCCCAGGGCAGCAGCAGGTGTGCTGTGCTGTGGGGCAGCACCCATGGCATCCCTGCCTTGTGCCCGCAGGTCAACAGGGAGATCGTCTGCGGGCTGCGCTGCCTGCACCTCACCTACCGCCGGGGCCGGCCCGGTGAGTGGGGTTGGGGGGCTGGAGGGGGGCTCATGCCACTCTGGCCCCGCTCATTCCTTCCTCCTGTCCCCTTCTCGCCCAGTGGACCGCGATGTCTTCATGGTGGGCAGCTACGCGCCGCGGGCCGAGGAGTACGAGGTGGTGACGCCGGCGGAGGAGGCGCCGCGGGGCTGGCTGGCGCGGGGCTCCTACCGGGTCCGCTCCCTCGTCACCGACGACGACAAGATGGAGCATCTCTCCTGGGAGTGGGGCCTCTGCATAAAGAAGGCCTGGGAGGACTGAACCCCCCATCCGCACCCCGGTTCCCCCTCGTGCCAGCTCGGGGACGCGGTGCCTGCCCGCCCGGGGGACCCCGCGCCGGCACCGCCGCTGTGCGGGGTCGGGGGGTCCGTAGGCAGCGGGCGCTCGCGGTCGTGGTCTTCGCAACCAAAGTTATTTTTAATTGCTGTTTTTTTTTACCCCCCGGCTCCCGCCCGGCCCCCAGCGCCGGGGCTGCGCCGCGACCCCGCCGTGGCAGCGCCGGGCCGGAGGCTGTGCTCTTCCATCGCCATTAAACCCTACAGACTGGTCTCTTACTGGTGTGTCTGTGCTCCCACCGGCTCTGCCTGTTCCCCGTCCCCGTCCCGCTGGCAGGGCCGGTGCTGCTGCAGGGATGGGTGCCTGGAAAACGGCCACCTGGTGCCATTGCCTTATCGGCAGCGCCGGGCAGCCAGTAGCGGAGGGACACGAGCCCCAGGGCACCGGCGCGACCCGCCCCGGGCCCTTATCTGTGCCCTCCCCTCCCCGGGCACCAGCTTTGGTGAAGGCACCATGCGGGGCTGCGGGGCCCGGCTGGTTTGGCTGCTGGTGCTGCGGCTGGCCTGGCAGGGACCAGTGTTGGGGGGCGAACAGAAGGATGGGGAGGTGGTGACGGAGGAGGATGATGAAATGCCCTCAGATGAGCTCGGGGAGGAGGACAGCGTCCTGGTGCTGCACGAGCACAACTTCGCTCGTGCCCTGAGTGAGCACCGGCTGTTGCTGGTGGAGTTCTGTAAGTGTCCCACTGCAGGCAGAGGGGGTGGGCAGAACCAGACATGGGCGTGAGTGCAGAAAGGGGCACAGGATGGGGATGTGGGCAGGGGCACAGGGCATGGGATGTGACAGGACAGGGTACGGGGCACGGCGGCATGGGGACAGGGACATGGAGCAGTGATACAGGCAGAGGCATGGGGCGGGGGATGAATAATGGGTGTGGGACACAGGGCACAGGCACATGGTTGGGGTGTGGGATGTGCCCTGGAGTGGGCAACATGGGCAGGGGCACAGGCTGGAGCCCAACGTGCTCACGCAGCCTTTACATGCCCTGGCAACCCACCGAGCCCACCCTGAGGACCTACCACCAGCCCTTGCCCACAGATGCGCCCTGGTGTGGGCACTGCCAGCGACTGGCCCCTGCCTATGCAGAGGCGGCTGCAGTGCTGAGGAACGAGTCCAGCCCGGCGCGGCTGGGCAAGGTGGATGCCACTGCACAGACAGCCCTGGCCAATGAGTTTGGCATCACCTCCTACCCCACGCTCAAGCTCTTCCGTGATGGCAACCGCACCCACCCCATCGACTACACTGGTAGGGCTGCGGCATGGCACAGTGGCCATGGCACCTTCATGGGGGATGCTGCGGGTGGGAGGGGGGTGCAAGGATGGGTGGCAGCAGGTGATGGTGAGATGGGTGTCAGTGTTCTGACGGGGATGGCAGGGTGGTGATGGTGAGCCGGTGATGGCGTGGGGTGATGGCAGGTGGCTGGCTGGCTGCTGATGGCACGGCGTGGGGGCAGTCTGGTTAGGGTGGCTGGGGTGACGGCCCCCATGGCAGGCCACATGGATATGAAGGGCATCGTGCGCTGGATGCAGCGTCGGGCCGGCCCCAGCGCCGCACTGCTGCAGGACACCGACACTGCCAGCACCTTCATCAGCTCCCAGGACCTGGTGGTCGTCGGCTTCTTCAAGGTGGGCTGTGGTGGGTGAGGTCTGGACAGGGGCTGTGCCTGTGGCCATGGCTGCTCATGGGTGGCTGCACAGGACCTGAGGGGCGAGGCGGCCCAGGCGTTCTACGAGGTGGCCATGGAGCTGGTGGATGTGTCATTCGGTGTGGCTGAGGCAACCGAGCTCTTCCAGGCGTACGGGTTGTCAGCAGACACTGTCTGCCTCTTCAAGAAGGTGAGGAGGGAGTGCAGGGGCTGTGGGCGTCCTGCCTACCGCAGCCCTCACCATTCTCTGCCACGTCAGTTCGATGAGGGACGGACAGACTTCCCCGTGGACCCGGCACAGGGGCTGGATGTGGCCCAGCTCACACAACTGCTCCGCGTCCACAGCCTGGAGTTGGTGATGGAGTTCACCAGCGAGGTACAGCCCTCCCCTGCACCCGTCTCTACGGGAGCCAGGGCCCTGTCCTCACCCTCCTTGTGCTCCGTAGACCTCTGACCAGATTTTTGGCGCCAAGATCCCGCACCACATGCTGCTCTTCCTCAACAAGTCCTCGTCAGCACAGCTGGCACTGCAGGATGGCTTCCGGGCGGCTGCTGGTGCCTTCCGGGGCGAGGTGAGCAGGTCCCATGGTGGGGACCCACAGCTGTGGGTGACGCCGGCCTCATGTCACCCACCCATCTCCCAGGTGCTGTTCGTGGTGGTGGATGTAGCTGGGTACGGTGCCAACGTCCTGACCTTCTTTGGCATGACCCCGGCTGACGCCCCCACCCTGCGCCTGGTCAAGATGAAGACCAACCGCAAGTATCGCATGGAGCAGGATTCCTTCTCGGTCACAGCCATAAGCACCTTCATCCAGGCTGTGCTGGACGGCAAAGTGAAGGTGAGGGGTGCGGCATTGTGCCAGCCAGCACCAGGGGTGCTGGTCCCTCCAAAGCCTAATGGTGGCAGCTGTGTGGTGAACACCAGGCACGATGCTTGTGTTGCCAGGCTTGTGCTGGGGGGATGTTATGGGGAAGGAGGCAGGGGATCATTGATGTGGAGATGCACAGAGCTGGGATGGTGGCAGAGGGGAAGCAGAGGTCTGATGCACAGGAGCATGCCCGCCTGCCCGCACTGCGCCCGTGGGGCCCTGGCACCACTCAGCCCAGGCTGCGGCTGTCCCCACTGTCCCCCAGCCCCACCTGCTGAGCGCGGTGCCGCCCGAGGACTGGGACAAGCGAGCTGTTAAGGTGCTGGTGGGTCAGACCTTCGAGCGGGTGGCATTTGATGAGACCAAGAACGTCTTTGTCAAGTTCTGTAAGTGCCGGGACCCCCGCGGCCCTCCCCAAGCACTGTCCCTGGGCTCAGTCCCCCTACCACAGCCCCAGCCCCACCTCAGCCCCCTCAGCCTGACCCCATCAGAGCTATGTCCCTGGCCGGTGCCCTGCACTGCGCCCGCCCCACAGATGCGCCGTGGTGCTCCCACTGCCAGGCGATGGCGGCTGCCTGGGAGGAGCTGGGGGAGCGCTACAAAGACCACGAGGACATCGTCATCGCCGAGTTGGATGCCACGGCCAACGAGATGGAGAACATCACCATCACCGGCTTCCCCACCCTCAGCTACTTCCCCGCAGGGCCGGGCAGGAAGGTGGGTGAGGGCGCCCGAGGGTGCTGTGCCAGAACCCAGGTGATGGGGTCACTCATCATCCATCTTTCCACCCCACGGCTGCAGATGGTTGAGTTCAAGGGCTCCCGCGATGTGGAGACTTTCTCCAAGTTCCTGGAAAATGGGGGGATGCTGCCTGAGGAGCCACCTGCGGTGAGCAGGGTCTTCCCAACCCCCAGGGTGCCCCCAGGGCAGGGGACAGATCATGCGGGATGGGGATGGGGACAGGCAGCGGTGTGTCTGCCCATGGCTCACTGCTGCCTTCTCCAGGTGCCCAAGACCCTCGAGAACAGCACAGGCCCCAAGGAACAGAGTCCCCCGGGGACAGGCGCATCCCGGGATGAGCTGTGAGCCCTGTCCCATCCCAGTGCGTGCCATAAACAACACGGAAACCATGAGGGCTCTGGTCTGTGTCTGCGGCTCCACAGCACCGTGGGGGAAGTCTTGGGGAGCACCCACGTGTCCTGGGGAAAGGGCAGGACTGACAGTGGGCAGAGGAGGGTGCAGCAAGGGGCCCTCTGCCTCCCCAGGGTACTGAGCTGGCACGGCCCCATGTGTGCTGCAGCGCTGGTCCTGGCAGCCCTATGATGGCATAGGGTGTCCAGGGCTGCAGAAAACACAGCTGTGACAGGATGGTGTCCCTCCTGCTGGGCTGCCAGGGTGCGGGTGATGGGGGACTGGTGCCGCCCCTATTTCGTGGCTCACAGGCAGCTCTCCCACCCCAGGCCTGGGCTCCACAGTCGTGCACCAGCCCAGCACGAGGCTCCACATGCTCCTCTTCAGCCTGGCTCTCAACCTCTGGGACCCCCCAGCATCCCCTCAAGCCCCATCACCATCCCTTCCCCCCTGGGTTTGCTGCTCCCTGACCCTGGGCTGTTCTTCCTTGGGAAACATGTTGGTCCCCTAGGGCCAGTACCTGTCCTGCCACCCCTCCATGGAGCCCATCACTGCCCCAACTCCGTCATGTACCCAGGCCCTTCGCCATCCTGCTCCATCCTCTGGCTGCCCCTGCCGGGTGCTGGGGGCCGCAGTGCCTGTTCCATGGGAAAGGAAGAAAGCAGCAGGTGGTGGGACATGGGGTTTTATTCGCTTTATCCAAGTACCTTTGAAAAGATCATTGTACAAGTCAGCACACGAGAATGTAGAGGAGAATGGGACTGCGTGGCCACTGTACATATTTACAGGGGACCCCCTGAGAAAAAAGGGGGAGATGGAAATCCTGGGTACGTTCACAACCTCACCAGACACAACCATCAGAACTCAAAAAAACAGGGAGGGAAGCCCCTCATAATGCTGTTCCTGGGCTGAAAACGACTGCGGATTTTGCTGGACTTCATGTTGAATGTAGGCAAGTCACAAACCCGTGTTTTAAAGGCACTCGGTGACATCTACAATGGGCTGAGTTGCATCCTGGCGCCGTGCTACAGGGTCCCCAGCAGCCCCAATGCTGGGAGCAGTGCTGGGCAGGGAAAGTGTCAATATGGAAGCCCCTCGGCTTTGGGAGCTGCCCTGGTTTCAAAAGGGCTGGTCTCAAAGGAGCTGACAGAGAGCAGTGGCCTTGCAGGAGCAGGGCACTGCCAAGGGCTGGGTGGCTGGAGCACCAGGGCAGCCCTCATCTTTCTTGCATCTGAGTAAGCCCAGGAGGGGTGCATGCTGGCAGCCCCACTGGGTGCCCTGGCTGTACAGGACCCCACAGACTGGCATCAATCACCCCTCTGCTCTCAGCAGGCTGCAGTGCTCTCATGCTGCCTCCCGAGACACAGAAGCCAACAAGATGCAGGAGTCTAAATAAAGACATTTCTTGTCCTCAACTTTAGTGTCCTATCAGTTCCATCCCCTATGTTTCTCCTAAGAAGAGTGCCCTATCCAGAGCTGGAGCTCAGCAACAGGGGCCTGGGCATGTCTGCACCAGCAACACAGGTGCCAGCCCTCTGTGGAACTGCAGTGAACCCTTCTCCAGGGGCACACTGTTGTGGGGACGAGCACATGGGCTGTGGGATGCCAGCAGCCAGCCTGCCAGCCTGGCTCCGAGCCGGTCCTCCCAGCCCTGAGATCTGGTATCGACCCTTCTAAATTCCCTCAGGATTTACTCAGTCGCAAGAAAGCTCAGGAGGAAAAAAACCATCCTACCATGTGCAGCAGCTGAGACTGCCAGGGAGGGCAGAGATCGACTTGGTCCAAATGGCTCAGTGATGTTCCAAGGTGAGCTGGGACTGCAGCCCCACTGAAGCAGGGCTGCCCCATCCACGCTGGGGGCCAGGGCAGACTGCTGTGAAAGAGAGGAGCAGACGGAGTCTGATGGGTGGCCGTCCACTTTGGGCGAGCTCTGCAGTACCTGTACGTTTTACATTTACATAAGAGCACTGTGACATTGGAAGTATTTTCCTTTTATTACAATATATCAAAAATATGCAGCTTTAGTAAACAAGGTCATATTACACTTTCTAATGCACTGTACAATGCTACATTACACTTATATTCGGTATGGAGAGGGAGCTCAGGCTCCCACTGGCAGGTTTGAGGGGTGAAACGGTGCCCACCAGCAACCCGGAGCTTGGCCAGGTCCTTGCCGGTGCAGGCTGCTGCTCTCCACCTGGTGCCTATGGCACCACCAGCATCCGCTCCAGGCCTTCTCCTTCGGTCCCAGAGCCCTTCACAGTCCTGTCCTTGCGCCTTGGCAGCCCTGCAGCCTAGTCGATCTTTTCCACCTTCCCGATAATCTTCTCTTCAAAGATGGGCAGGATGGTGTCATCCTCCCGCACCTCCTCGAAGACCACACCACAGTCAAACTCGTCACTCACCTTCTTAAAGTAATACCTGAAAAAACAGAAACATGGGGGAGAGAGGAAAAAAACACGTGGTGCATGGGGAGCAGCTCCCCCAGATGTGGAGGCAACCCGGACCATACTTCTGCCCCTGCAGAGTGAGCTGAAAAAGCATGCTCAGAATCCATGCCAGTACGTTCAGGAGTTCCAGCTGTGAATCCAAGCCCATCCAAAGCAATGAATGAGGCACCGATGGTGGTGAAGGGTTGCTAGGCATGCTTTTCCATGGAAGCTCCTACTTGGAAGGGAGACTTACATGCCCAATGCCCAGCTGCTTTTGGATTCTCACAGGACCCAACCTCCTCATTCTCACGAGAAGAAACTCTGGGGGGAGCCAAACCAGCTCTGGGAGTCAGAGTGCTGCCCACAGCATCACTGAGCACTGGCTGATGCTGCTCCTCACCAGCCCAGGACCCCACAGGGCAGCTCAGCAGCTTCTGCTGAAGGTGCAAACTGTGATACAAGATGCTTTTGCTACAAAACCCAATCTCCCTTGTCCCTGTAACCTGCCTCTTAAAACAGCCAAGGTGCCTTGGCCATGCTGCCACATCCCCACCACAGCATGCCCTTGTGGGAGCCCTCCTCCACCATGCTGCTTCACTTCGGTGGGGGCAACATGGCATCTGCCAGGGGTGGCTGTTGGTCTGCGGCACCACAGCACACACGGGGAGCAGCCCTTACCTGTAGTTCCCTTTCTTGGTCAGCAGCTCCTTGAACTGTCCCAGTGTCACCACGCGCCCCTTGACGAAGGTGCGGTAGGGGATGGGCTCTCCGCAGAAGTAGTAGGCGACCACGATGTTCTCGCAGGGCTGGGACGCGCCACTGCCTGGTCTCTTCTGGGGCTTCAACCTGGCGTGCACAAACACAAGAGACCTGCTGAGTATGAGCCCACAGTGCTCGGCACCACTGATGTGGGTGCCCATCTGGGTACAGGGCTCCTTGGAGATGGGTGCAGGTCAGGTCGTACGGGAGGTGACAGATTTGGCTGGAGGAAATGCTCCCACCACCAGCTCTCTTGGCACACAGCTGCACACTGAGGCTGGTGAAGAAGAAAAAGGCACTTGTTGGATAGGCTGGATAGGGCCAGACCACAGCTACAAGGTGGGTGCAGGTTCTAGTTTGGCCCCTTCACACCAAAGAAACCCACCTACATGCTTTTTGCTGTGCTTGCCAAAGCACTGCTGGCCTGAGGAGTCATCAGTAAGCTCCACACAAGACAAAGCATCCCAGGCCCATGGCAACAGACCCAAGTCACCATCAGCACGCTCCTGGCACGCACTGAGCACGCAATGCTGGAAGTGTGCTTGAGGAAAATAATGCAAACACTGCTCAGACTGCTTGGGATTACTGCTGCCATGGCCAAAATAGCTCAGCATAGCTTTCTGCTGACCTACATCCACGGGGCTGTGCAGACAGCACTGCTCCCGCTCCTCACAGCTCCCCATGGCACCTCTCCAATGGGAGATGGAGGTTGGAGGGAATGGAGGTCCCAGTGGGCATGCCCTGGAGGCTTTGCTGCCTGTCCCACTGGCACAGTGTAGCAAGGCTGCTGCCATCCCTAAAACCTCAATGACTTTCAATGTGCTGTGTTCTTCCGACCCTCAGAATATTGGTCTGCTCTCTGCTTTCAGCCCACACTGGCATTTTGCTACATGCTGCCATCACTGGACTGAGGGCATCAGCCCAGTCCTAACCCCATTTTCAGCGGCAGACAAAAGCAGCTGTAATAAAAAGCAGGGTACTTTGTCCTTCTGCAGAGGTTTTCATCTGGGGTACTGAAAATGCTGCACAAACACTAGAGCAGCCTACACAAACGGGTAAGTTGGCATGCGTGGTCTCAGCCAGATGCAGCCTTCCCTTTTGACGTCACATAAAACAAATTTGGCACCTTTAAGAAATGGTTTTAAAAGCACGCTGGATAAAAAGGATGATTTTGTATTTACATGGCTGGAAAGTTGCTGTAAAAACCAGAATTTGCCAAGCACATGAGGTAACTGCAGCTTTGGAAATGACTTTGACCTTAACCTTTAAACACTGGCTTACGGGCAGAGCACCCATTTAATGGTATGCCCACATAAACACTGGCACTGCAAACCAAGACTAAACACAATCTTTACACCTCTTTCCATAGGCATGAGAGGTCTAATGTTCAACCGAACAACCTTCCTGCTGCCTGCTCTGCCCAGGGGACCTTGGGAGAAGACGCAGCATCCTGAGAGGCAAGGGTCCACTCCTGGTGCCAGCAGAGCTCTCAGAGCCTCTCCCATCCCTGTATCAAAGCACAGGATGCCCTTTAGCTAGAAAAACACTGAGGAATTGAGTCATCCTTGGGAAAAAAATAAAAATGAGCCATTTAAAGGAAAAATGGGCCATAAATTCAGGCAAATTCTGTGAACACTGCGAGCCAGAAGTTAATTGAAGGGGTTTGGAAAACCTCAAAGTCCTTAAGCTTCCCTTAATCCTGCTAGAAACAAGTCATGACTAAGAGAGAGCTGCTGTGTCCCTGGGGATGTGGGGACACAGCTTCACACCCCGTGCAGGCAGCAAAGCCGGTTCCAGGGCTGCCGTTCTCCTTTGCCTGGGGAAGTGGAGAAGACACCCTTGAGCTCTGCACAGAAGCAGCAAGAGTGGGATGGTGCCAGCGGCTGGGAGCCTCCTTCCTTCCACTCCTCCAGCCGTGTAATTCATCCCTGAAAGGCTGTTTCTGAACATGCTCAGCCCAGCTCCAGTGCTCACCTCTTTCCAGAGCAGAGATGTGCCCCAAAATGATGTCTGAAATGATGCTCCAGAGTAAGAACTCTGCACTGCTTCACAGAGCTAGAGATAAAACAACCCCCATGGCTTTTGGATGTCCCTACTATGCCACAAATCACAGTTTAGGTTGGAAGGGGCCTTACAGATCATTCAGTTCCAACTCCTGCCATGGGCAGGGACACCTTCCACTAGACCAGGTTGCTCAAAGCCCCTTCCAACCTGGCCTTGAACACTGCCAGGGATGGGGCAGACACAGCTTCTCTGGGCAGCCTGTGCCAGCGCCTCACCACCCTCACAAGAAAGAATTCCTCCTAATGTCTAATCTAAATCTACCCTCTTTCAGTTTAAAGCCATTCCAGTTGTTCTGTCACTTACGTGCCCTTGTCAAGAGCCTCTCTCCAGCTTTCTTGTCAGCCCTTTTAGGCACTGGAAGCTGCTCCAAGGTCTCCCCAGAGCCTTCCCTTCTCCAGGCTGAACAAGCCCAGCTCTTTCAGCCTGTCTCCAGAGCAGAGGTACTCCAGCTCTTGCAGCATCTTTGTTGGCTTTCTGGGCTGCAAGTGCACACTTCTGGGTCACGCTGAGCTTTTTGTCAACCAACAACCCCAACTCCTCCTCAGTGGTGCTCTCAATCCAGCCTGTGTTTGTGGTTGGGGCTGTCCCAAGCCAAGTGCAAGGCCTTGTACTTGGCTTTGTTGAATTTCATGAGGTTTGCACAGTCCCATCTCTCAAGCTTCAAGGTCTCTCTGGATCCCATGCCTTCCCTCCAGAATGCAGATGGCACCATACAGCTTGAGGTCATTCCCAAACTTGCTGAGGGTGTGTCAATCCCACTGTTCATGTTGCCGATAAAGATGTTAAACAGCACTGGTCCCAGTACTGACCCTGAGGAATGCCACTCATCACTGACTGTGTTCATACTTGGAAACAGAGCCACTGTCCATGACTCTTTGAGTGTGACCATCCAGCCAATTCCTTATCCACCAAGTGGTTCATCTATCAGACCCATGTTTCTGCAGTTCAGAAACAAGGATGTCATGTAGGACAGTGTCAAATGCTTTGCACAAATTGATGAAGGTGACATCAATTGCTCCTATCCAGCAGTGCTGTAACCTCCAGCAGGCTGAAGCAGGGCTGATGAATACAGAATCACTGAAAATGGAATTTTCCAAGAGCTCCTCTAAGGAGGATGAGACAACACAACTGTCCCCACTTCCGTCATTGCTAAGACATCTCCTGAGACCATGGCTTACCCAAACAGGCCACCAAACTATCTCTAAGCCCTGCCTCATTAAAGCTTCCACCTGCACCCATCTCCAGGTTGGCAGTGTGATCCAGAAACACAGCCAGGTACCACCCCCTGCCTCTTCTGGGATCACCTCCCTTTGCTGCATTTGTCTCAAGCAAAAAATACTACCCATTAAGGAACCAGCAGCACTCATCTGACTCACTGCATCTGCATTTCAGTCCTGGTTTCTGAGCCACATAACCCAGTGGTGCCACTCCAGGGAAACTAGGTCTGTGTTACAGCACCAATCCAACCTTGCTGCCACACAGAGGTGAGCCACCTGGGTCACTCCAATGCTCTCCTCATTTGCTATGAGAGAGAAAGGCTTTTTCTACAAAAGAAGTGTGATTTATGGAAGAATATCTATGATTCCCAGTACAGGCACTACAGGTGCCTCCTTTATGTCTAGCAGGCAATGAGGCATGGGAGTAGGGTTCCTGGCACCCCATCCAGGGCAGTGGGCAGTGAGCTGGGGAAGGCTCTGCCAGAGGACACATGGACAACTGCTGGAAAGCTCAGCCTGGCCATACCAAACTGGCATGATGCCCTCTCTTCCCACAGCCAGCTCAAGCTGGTGCCCCAAGGACACCTCTGTGCACACTTCCATCTCTCCTGCCACTGGCACTGTGCTTCCCCAAGGCTGCTGGCAAACCTGGGACACTGGTTCCAGTTTCCCAGAGATCTTCAAAGCTCCCGACTGAAATAAACTGTTTTCACATGAGCTCCCCGCTCCGTTTCTCCTTTGCTCTCAGAAGAACGATGGGTCTATTTTCAGGCAAACTCCTGTGCTAACCATGGCAGCAGCTTTCTAAAAAGCTGCTAGCTCAAGCTTGCTTCAGCTGGAGCACCCAATCCTGCCAAATCCAGCAGAGAAATTTCAATATCCACAAATCTTTGGCTCCCTGGGTACCACTGCATCCATTCTTGCTTGCTACTGGGCACAGGCACTTCGGCTTTCATGAACAATTCCCTACTGACGAACACAGCTCCTTGGTTTTCCACACATGGAGCAGGTCAGAGGGATCCCTGCATCATCAGGAGAAGAGCCAGACCTCATGGACAGGCAGCGTAAGCAGAGAAGCCCAGCACTGGAACTGCTCAGCCTGTTCTCCCACTGGTCTGCAGGGCCTTTACCACAATGCTGTGGGGTTCCTACAAAAGCTACGCTTACCACACATGCCAAATTACTATGAGAGTATTAACTGCATATGCATATAACCCAGGTCATTGTTTCCAAAGTGTGTACCTGCATCTAAATATTTCTGGGGAAGGTGCATGAATTTAGTACAACTCTAAACAAAAGCACTAATAACCTGATCCAATTACAGCAACTGAAAGGTAGATCAAATAAACTTGGCTTAACCTGACTTGGGAGAGCCCTCTAATTTTACCTGGCTTTCAATCAGTGCTGTGACATAAATATGCAGAAGTCTGCTACATGGTCACTGCAAGCAAAAATAACTTGAGCTAGGCAATTAGAAGAGCTTTTTTTAAATTACACTTGTGTTTCTAGGAGCCAGACTGCAGTTTCAGGTTTTCAGAAGACACCTATAAAGCTGTGAAAGGTTTTTAATGGACAAAGTGCTTTTAGCTGTTAACAGTAATTATCTAGCACTTCCCAAATGCTTTTCATCTGAGAGCTATGTGCCTTGCAAATAATGTTCCCTGAAAGATAAACACAGGAGCAGGAGAATTAGCTCTGCAACAGGCATTAAGCTGAGTCACAAAAAGATGCAGTGACTTGGGTACAGCCATGCAGTGAGAAAGTGCTTGCGGCAGCAGGACTACAGCGCACTGCTCTCATCCAGGTGCCATGAGAAGCTTTTGCCAGCAGTCTGCGGGAGATGTAGATAAAGAGCAAATAAATATTCCTCTTCTGCACTTAAATCTACTGCATTCTGCTAAATCCTGCTCCTGCACCAACCGCTGAAATCATCACCTGAGTGTAAATGAGCGGAGAGTCAGCAAACACTGGGGAGAGAGATCTCCCATACCATGCCCCTTCTAGACATGCTCCCCCTTCCCGGCTCCTCAAGCTCTCAGCAGCCCTTTCCCCACTCTGCCAGGAGCATTTCCAGCCTCTCCATCCACAAACCACAAACGCAGACCCTCAAGGTGGGTTTTGACATTTGCACCATGATGTCAGAGGGACTGATGCAGATTTCTCTGACCCAGATGGTGCTGGGAGCCAGAGACCACAGCAGAGGATGTGGACTTCTCCTTCAGCTGCCACCTTCACAGCAGTCTCCCCCTTCCCTACCATGCGCAATCAGACACTACCTTTGTTTAAGCGGGAGTTTTCCAGCCCTTTTCTCTTCCTCCTCCAATCTCCTTCGAGCTTCTTCCAGCTGGGTGAGAGGGTTGGGGGCTGGATTGGGTGGCATGGTGGGATCCTGGATGAAGGGGTGAGAAGGCTGGACGACGTTTCGGAGCTGGGCACTGACCCACGGATGCACCGCAACAGGTCGCTCAATGGAGAGGGATCGGACCATATCATGGGACAGCTGCTTCTTAGCACCAGAAGAGCTGCACACAAACACAAAGGTTTTACATGAATCAACACGAACACAAAGACCACAGATCTGTTTAAGGGCTCTCATCAAGTCCACAGTACCTAAAGATAAAACCAGCAAAAGGCAGCTCCACCATTTGTGACATTCCCCCAGAAGATGCCCTTCTGTGTGCTGCCGATGTTGCCAGGCTGGGAGCCTCTCCATGACCTGCTGGTCAGCATCCAGGGGAGGGGATGTTGCAGAGATGCGCCTGTCCTTCCCCAACAACAGCAGCAGAACCTGTTGCCTGACTTCACAGTGGCCTGGCACTGCCTATGGCCCTAGCACTCAGCCCCAGCTGCCTGCAGTGCAGCTCATCCTGACCTCTATCATCAAGCAAGAGAAGAAACCACTAGCAGTTTGACCACTCAGCCACCAGCGCAGCGGTTCCAGAATAGACAAGACCCCGGATCCCTCTTGTCAACACCCAGCAAGTGCTATATTTTGCCAGACTGACCAGACTGTGATTAAGGATCAGTGCCCATGGGGGTTGTGTTTGACTACAGAGAGATTCCTGAGACAGCCACATCCTTGGCTCCACTCTAGGCAAGTGAGGCCAACCAGAGGATGCTCCCAGCAAGATAAAATGCTGGGCAACCCTGAACAGTGCTAAACTGCTTACTTAGGACCAATGGGTAAAGTGTATCAGGTTCCTACATTTCTATCAGCACCCTGCAGGAGTAACAGGTATTTACATACAGGTGAAAATCTTGCATGCCATGTTATCTACCTTGGAACCACAGAGATAATTTGTGAGATTTCCTGTGGCTGCAATCTTCTGCCATGGACTCAAGTTATCCTTCAGAAAAAAACAGGCCTAATAGCCCCTAAGCAATCCTCAGTCTCCAAAGGGTTTAAACCCTTGTGCCTGATGGATTCTTGACTTCCTGAGATCTCCAGGAACATGGCAGAGTGCCAGCCAGCCTAGACACCCATGCTTTGTGCAGGGGATGCAATACCACAGTATGAAGACCCCTCGCTCTGCCCGCCCTTACCCATGGTTTGTTTTCTTATGCCTGCTGATCTCCTTCTCTCCTTCTATGATCCACTGAAGGATCTTCTGGTTTCTCTCCACGTCTTCAGGAGATCCTGGCATCTCATAGTTGGCACCATCACTTTTCCCTGAATCGGTCTTCTTAACATTTCTTTTTGAGAGCAGACTTGCTTTCCCACTGCAAGAACAAAGCTTGAGACATTAGCGCTTTGCCTAAGCCAAACCACTGCAGACCATGGCAGAGGCTGGACACGTCTATCTCCAGACACATTCAGCCCTGCCAGGGTCTGATGCTCCTGCAGTGCAGATGTGGCTCTGGCTGCCTTCCACAGCCCCCTGGCGCTACCATAGCTCAAAACCCAACCATGAGCCCAAGAGCAAGACTGGCTAGATCTAGGCACAGCAGAGTTCTCTGTCCAGCGACCTGCAAGGAAAAGGAGCTTCTCCTTAGGCCAAATGAGCCATGGCAACATTGCAAGATCTCCTGCCACAAGAAGGGTTGTGTTAAACCTCCAGCTCTTTGCTCAAAGCAGGAGATTCATCCTGGTGCTGCAATCTGTCGCTGCCTCTCCATGCCAAACCACTGCTTCAGCCCTGGACATTTCCCATCACCCCGCAGGTTCACCAATACTGCAAACTGCTGACTTGCCATGCCCAGCATTTGCTTCTCACCCCAAATTGAATCAAGCCTGCTCATCATGGTGGAAGATCACATCCTAGCAGGGTGGGCTGCCTTCCGTGGCCTCTCATGCACTGGGAAGCCCAGCCACCTCAAACACTGTAGCCAGACGGATGCCAGTCGCCAACACCTTGGCTATGCCTATGGATGCAGCAGAGGCTCCTACAGAAACCCCACCATATGCCCAGCTGAGCTGCCCCATGCTCACAAGGCCATGTGGAACTCATGCATGATGGCCTGTCCTTGTCACAGCCTGTAATTTCATGGGACCCCCCCTGTCGTAATCATCCACTTGCTGTACTCCATAGGACTTCCCTACCTCTGTTTCTGCATGCTCACTAACATACATAGGAAAAATAATCTCAACACCACAGAGGAGTCACAGGCCTTCAGACAGCTTTGCTGACTTTCTGGGGAAACACCTGGGGAGGGCTTGATGAAGATCTACAAAAGCAGTATGAACTGACAACTTCTCCCTTCTCCCCAGTCGAGGACTAGAGGGTATCAAATGAAACCCTCCAGCAGCAGGTTCAGTGCAAACAAAAAAATCCCCTTTTTCTGCAGGTTATAATCAACCACACACACAGCAGCCAGGGACTGGAGGGACAGCAGCTCGGCTGGGGTCAACCAGGAGCCAAGGTCAACAAGGAGCCAAATGAGCCACTGCAGAGACTGCTGGCTGCCAAGCAAGACCAAACTTTGCTGCAACCTCTTGTCTTGTGAAGTTCCTAACCTGGGGACTGTCATAAACTGGGAGTTTGTGCCAGAGGAAGGACAGCTCTGAATATGCCTTCTTACAACTCCCTTAAATACATGCTGTAGTTGACGCTAGAGACAAGCTCTGTGTCTAGGATGGGACTTTGGGTTGACCCAGCATGGCTGTGCTCACGCTCTGTTGAAACAACCTTTTCCCCATAGAAACAGGGCAGATTTAAATGCTTCTCTCTTCCTGGAGCTCAGCACTCTGCCTGGAAAGCTGGTCCTGCCCACCACAAACCCAGCCACATGCCTTCACTAACGATCCCACCCCTGGTACACTGCAAAGCAACACTCCAAGCCCATGGCCTTGGGGAACTGGCACAGCTCTCCCCTGGGGCTGCTCCATCACCACCCCCAGGCAGCCCACTCTCACCTTTGCAGTCGTCCAGCAACAGGCCCAGCAGAACCTGCCATGGCAGAGAAAGAGTTTTGGCCTTTCCCCTCAGCATAGAGGGGATGGAGAAATTCAAGTGGCCAAGGGGAAGTGGACAAAAGCCCATAGGCAGCAAGATATCTTTTCTGGGTAGATGGTCCCCTAACCCAGAGAGCATCCCCTTGGGACAGGATGCCAGGGCAGTACCACAGCATCCATTGCTTTGCCAGGAAGAGAATGAAGCCCTTCTGGTGAATGTTTTAGGACCTGGAATAGGGAGGGCTTTTTTGTTCTGTCATAACACCTTATGAGATTAGCCTCTTACCCAGACCCTGAGACACAGCCCTATACTTAGATACTCCTGATGCATGGGAAAGTAGACCAGCATCTGTATTTTCTAAGCACCTCCACTGCTTTAAGGAGCAGAGAACCTACTTTACAACCAAGGCCATTAAAAATACCAGGAAGAGGTGTCTTTCAGCACCAGAACAGAGAGATAAAAAGTGGTCTATAAGGATTACTGAGGGCACATCCATTTCTGAACGGGAAGAGCAATGGGAGGCCCTCAAACTATGTCCCAGCATAGGCTTTCACAACAACATGTGGTTCAGACACTGTTTCACTGACGTGTTACAGCCATTTATGAAAGAGCTTCCTAGAGAAGCCACAGCTACGGAATTCCTATTGGGTGTTGCTTGACTCACCTGTAGCCTAAAGAGTCCATGGGGACAGGGGCCATGCCCAAGTTTTCAGTGTAGTTTTGTGTCTTTGTTGCATAGTTATGTGAATCTACATTCCAAGCAAAGCTGTTCTGCACTCGCTGCGTGGCCTCGGCCTCGATCTGCTCTTTTGGTTTCATCATGCTGTGGTGATGGATGTGGTGGTAGACGTGTTTATGGTGGTACGAGTTAGATGCATCCAGTTTCATTCCTGATTTTGTTGCATGCTTGCCATGCCCTGGAGGAATTGTTCCTAGTGTCCCTGACAGTTTTCCTAAGTGGCCGCTTTCTGGGGACCGTGGCTTGGGAGAGTGGCGTCCAGGTCCTGGAGACTGGCAGCCTGGTGTTTTCATCACACGCTGTACATGTTCATCAAGGATGCTTTCTGGGTTTTCTTCATGAGCATCTCTCATCTGCATCCCAGCGCAGCCCATCTCAGAATAACGAGGAGCAAAGTGATGAAAGGCTTGTGCGGAAGGCATCTTGTGGCTAATGACTGAGGGACCAGAAGAGATATCTGCATCCTCACCTTCTTCTTCCTGCAAGAAACATGAGAACAATCAGAGAACAACAGCAGAGTATTGAAAGGATCCCCGAGTTCCACCTCCCACTCACAGCAGGACTGCGGCCAAACCTTGGGTCAGGCCTGGCTTAGTTCAACTAGATCCTGAAAACCTTCAAGACAGAGATCCACCAGCACCCCAGAGACCTGTCCCAGAGTGTGCCGCCCTCCTGCAAGGAATTTCCTAATGCTCAATCCAAGCCTGTGTAGTCTTGCTGCCACCGAGCAGAGCTGCTTGTGTCTGTCTATGTACCTGCTTTTTGAGACACCATTAGCAAGGGTCTCCATGCATTACCCAAAGAGACCAAGGCAACTTCTGACAGGCAGCCCCCACACCACAACCAGGGTTTACAGATGCAGCTTTCTGACAAGTGTAACAACTCAATCAGATGTATGATTGGGCAGAGCTTACTAAAAAGCTCCTATGACCCTTAATGGTGGTTCTATACCAACCACCGCCAGCAGAAACACAACTTACTGTACTGTACCTGTGTTTCCTGTGAGCCTTTGGTAAGGCACTGCCTCAAAGCCTATCAGATAAATCCCAAAGCTACAGGATATGTGGCAAAACAGTTCTGGAGTCAGGACCAGGGGAGTTTCTCACTTACATGGCTATTTCACATGGTAAAGCCAACAGTGGGCTTGTAATGGAAGGGAACAACTGAAGGTCGACAGCAGCATGAATGGTTTTGAAAATCAAACATTGATATCCTCCAGGCCTGCTACAGGCTGGAGTGAAACACTTCACGCAGATAAAGAAACAGGTTGGAACTAACTGCTTGTTCTTGTACTTCACAATGGCCTAGGCCACAGTGTTAGCAACTTCAGTCCTTGCCAGGAAGAACAAAACTCCTCCACGCTGACAGCCACAGTTTTGATGCTGACAAATTACTTTATGTTCCAATATAAACTTGGATATTTATGAAGTTTCTTTATTGGAAGCCAGGATTCTTTTTTTTTTTAATTACATAAGCAGGATTCCAGTGAGTTCTTTAATCCTGCTCTCTTTTCTTCCTTTGACATGTAAAGAAATCACTTGCAGCACAGGATATCTCTGTCCTGCCAGATAAATGCACCTGCTAGAAAACACTGACACCCATCAGCTTTGCCTGTCAGATGTCATCATCCATCACTTGCTAACCAGCTTCAACATTTCAGCTGCCAACCACACAGAAAGAAAGCAAATAACAGACCTCCTCCCAGTTGTCACACCTGGGGGTTCAACCCTGAATCAGGGACAATGTCAGGCTTTGAAAATGCCAAAGGCATGGGCAACTGCAAGCCTAGGGGTGTGACATGATGCCCATGTCTGGAAGGGACACACCACTTTCTAACAAATTGCTTTGAAGAACTTCAGGTACACCTTCCATCTACAGCCACAACACTGCACCTGCCAACTGCTGTTCCTGGGAACATAGCTCAGGGACAAGAAAAGATGAAGCATGTGCTGACTAAATCCCTGCCACCGGGTAGGCATTTATGAGCAGTTTTTGATAATCTGATAGGCTCAGCACTTGGTAGGCTTTTAGGGCTGGTACTTTGTGGAAAACTCAAAGGTTTGAACACCAACTAATGTGCAGGGAAAGACCTGAACCATGTGCAGATCCGTGAGGAACGGCAGTGTGCCCTTTCTGCTCAGGGCCCAGAGCTCCAGCAGGGTAGAGTGGCATGAGAGTGACAACCTGGGATGATCCGGCCAAATGGGTGCCCAGGATTTGGGAAATCCTCTGGCTCCCTGGAACTCCCTTTTTGCTGATAACTGAGACCTGGTAGTTTGCTTTGCTCCAAGAATGAGGTTAGGGTGGGCTAAGGGATGGAAAGTGATGCACTGGCTCTCTCTGTTTGCCTTGGCTCAGCTCACCTCTGTCACTGAGCAGGAGATCTGGACCCCAAGCATGTCCTCAGGCAGGAGCAAGTGCTGCTGAGGTGGGTTGTGTACAGGCAGGCCTGGGGCAGCTGGCTTCCCACCCCCTAGCATGGGTCTCAGCCCTGCATCAGGTAAGAAAGCCCCATCAGTGAGAAAACAGTAGCTAGTGAAGATGTCCCTGCTTATTGCAGGGGGGTGGACTACATGACTTTTGAAGGTCCCTTCCAACCCAAACTATTCCATGATTCTATGAACTGAGGTGCCTGCTCCAGGCTGCCCTCTCTCCCTGAGCAGCGCAAAGGGTCGAGTCAAGGCTGCAGATACCAGTTCTGCTGAATCTTTCCACCAAAAAAATTAACGAGGTCAGGGCAACCCAGGCTGGGATTGTAATGCAGGACTGTGGACGCAGCCGAGTCTAGCTGTGGCTCAGCCACACACACTGGTGCACTGCAAGGTGCTCCTTCCCTGTGTTACTGATCGCAGTCTGTGCCTGGCAATACAGCAGCAGCCTTCCCTCCCTCCCAAACCTGCCTGCACCCAGCTGTACATGACTGCCACTTAGCCTTGCATCCCCCTGTGCAGCAAGCACAGGCAGAAGAAAGGGACCACAAAACAAGAAGACCAAGAGGCAAGGCAAGAGGCAATAACTGCAGCATTTTACACCAAAGAAACCTGTGGGCCTGAGAAGCCTCCCTCCACGGGCTCAGCTTTCCTGGACACAGGGATGGCGTGGGCCCAAGAGCTGTGTTTCAGCATCTCACTGCAGTGAGCCCGGCTAAGCTTGGCAGCAGCACAGCCTCTCACAGGCGGGGAGGCCCCAGTGCCTTAACCACTAGATGGTGCTTTGTTGACACAGTATTGTCAGAAACCTCTTCCTTCAGCTCCCAAAGGCTGCGGCAGCCACAGAGATGCAGGCTTCAACTTCGCTGACTGTCTGCTGAGCTATTTTTACTCTCCAGCAAGGCTGGGGGTGCCTTTCCCTTTGAATTAGGAGGGAGAGACCTGCACTGATGAGCTATGGGTAAGTGATACCTTGCTGCAAACCTCCTCCCCTGCCTCCTCACAGTCTCACCCATCAGGCTGTTGCTGCTGGTTAGGGCAAAACAGCTCACCTAACCACGAGTGTGCTTTCGATCATCATGCAAATGATTTCTCTCTCTAGTTAGGCCACGTTTTATATCCAAAAGAGCGAATCTCAGCAGTGCCCGTGCTTCTCCTGGCTTATTTTCAATTTGCTCAGTTCAGACAAAGACAGAATGATCTGTATGATATGATACTGATCAGTATGACGATACTGCAGCTTCCATGCATGGATACGAGACTGAAGTGCCTCAACCAGTACTAAGGGAACACACATCTCTAATCCTCTCCCACATTGCTCGAAATCATTAATGAATTCAGAATTTGATTTTTCTTTAATCGGAAATCTTTTTTTTTTTTTCTTCAGTAAAAGGCATTTGGCTTTAAATCAGATGCCTCTTCCCCACGTTGCTGCACGATGTGGCTTTGAAAGGGAACCTGCAGGCAGCTCAGCATGGGGGAGAAAAGTTATTTTTCCCTAGGTTTTGCAATATTTCCAGCTTCCCTGCTAAGCTGATAACTGCCCAGTGTGAGTAACGCCGTTGGTTTTCTCTCTGCGGCTGTGCAATGAGCCATGCAGACCCAGTAAGAGGTTACTCTGTAGTCCCGGTGTTCAGGATGTAGAGAAAAGCTGTGACCTATCAGAATTCGAGCTCTCCTCTTGCTGATACCAGCAGCTCCTGCACCTGAAGTGCTGACCTAAAAAAGCTACAATTGCTTACTCTGAGTTTTTCCTGAATGGCTAATGCCAGATGCCAGCCAGTCAATGAAATACATTCTGGAGACAGCAAGGAGGCTTAATATATAGTGTTCGTGGGAGTCCTGGGCTTAAAAATAGATTAAGTCACACAAAAATGTGTATCAACAGACTTAAATTTATTCTCTGGCACAGAGGTATTTGCTGATTTTGGTATTGCTACTGGCAGCTTCTTCAAGGAGGGAGAGGGCTGGGATAATGCTGTCTAGTACAGGTGGCAACTGCAACTGAGCCTTGGGAGGAGGAAGAGTGCTCTAGGACTGTGTCAGCAGAAAATGCTGCTGTTACATTGGCTTCATCTAGAAAGCAAATTGTACCAGGCAGAGAAATTCCAGAAGTACAGGAATCTAACCTAATCTCACCACTTTTTCTGGCTGGATGCTGGATGCAGAGGTGTCAGAAGTCTGCCGGACAATGCTTGGGGCTGGAAGGAACCTTACCAATCTTTCTGCCTTCCTCACTTGTCCGCATTTGAAATGCAGATGTGATTTAACATGAATACTTAAACCTACAGCTCCTTCCTGTTTAAAGACCTGCTAGATGAACATTTAAAAATACTCTAATGGGGCTGTAGGGTCTGCCCTAGAGCCTCAGCCTCTCTGAAAGCACAGAGCTAGACAAAACAGGCACTAACACTTCTGCTTTAAGGCAGAGCTGCGGGTTACTAAGCACAGAGCCTTTGCCTCAGGGCCATGGCAGCTATTAACTGCAGAGAACCACAATTATTTCACACAAGGCTGTAGCTATACTGACATGGATGATGTTCAGTAACACTGTGGTGTTCTCTGAAAACTCTTCTGTATCCCCAGCACAAAATGTACAGGTAACAATGACATGCATCATCTCAGAAGATACAGTGTGAGTAGTGCGGAACAGAGTGTCACACACAGGTAGTACTACACAACCAGTACCTCATTCTCTCCCTTTTGGACCTTGCTGTAGAGCTAAAGACCTTCCACACTTCCCTCGGATCATCTACCGAGTCCCCGAGCATTGAAGGGCCCCAGTGGTATCAGGACTCAGCATGTGGTGCTGGGTTGGGTGCCCAGGAGAGGATTTCTGGATGCTACACCTGATCAGTTCCAAATTTTCTAGGGATGTGCTAGGCACTGATAAGCAGAATCCTTGCCTGATAGCAGACACAGACACCTCCCATCAGCTAGGCGTTGATGGACAGAAATGGCCTGACAGCACACACAAACATCTCCAAGTGTAACATCACCTGCCATCTGGTTACTAATTGTGGGGAAAATAGGGATCTCACAAAACCCCACAGGTGAAGGCAAACCCCTGTTACATAGTGCCCATCCTGACATGGAAGGGATTGCTCACAAAGTCAGGAGAGCAGGGGCACCAAAAGGATGATAGAGAGCATACACAACACCTAATTGGTGGCAGAAGAGGGCAGTGCTGTGCCCTAGCTGGTATCTAGCAGGGAGAGAGTGCTGGAGCTCACAGAGCCCTGCATGTATGGGGGAACAGCACTGTGGAAGCTCCTGGGGCAACAGGATACTCCAGGAGCCTCTGTGCAAGTGATGACTATGGCTGTTAGAGCGGGGAAGTGGTCACCCCAGCTGCTTCTACAGCAGCTGAAAGCTTCCTGTGGTGTACAGTCCACAGGCAGACTCCCAGGCTGGTAGAGGGGGCAAGGAGGTTACTAACCGCTCGAACACGTTTAAGGCGCTCCTCTAACTTCTCCTCTGCTTCTCGTTCCTTTTGTACTTCCTCCAAACGATTGATCAGTTCTGCAGCAAACTTCTCCGGTTCAACATGGATATCCTTTGGCATTCGGTATGTACGCTGCAGGGAAAACACACCAGGGGTTAGCAAAAGATGCATGGAAAATCACACGCTTGCTGTGGAGGCTTTGATAACTGGAAATGCCATCCATTCTGGTGGGGAGTTGAGGGAGGGCAGGCTGACAGGCAGAAGTACAGCTTAGGGCCAGGGGGCTGGAAGCTGAGCTACCACAGGCTGGCACCAGCTCCACACACCACCCCATGTAAGGGTAAGGTTTCCTGGAGCTACAGTTCAACAAGCTCTTTGGGCATCAAGCTTTACTTTGGGATGAATGTGCTTGCTCTTCTCCCAGTGTACACAGGGCCAACAGGTATATCCTGGTCTCAAAGGATGTATAGAGAAAACTCTCAAAAATCATGCTTATAGCAGTGGTGTTTTGACATTGATAGAAGGAGGACTCTTACACAGTCGTTCACCTTACTCCAGGTGGATCAGCGCATGCTGGTCTATCTGCAGATCCAGCCCACAGAAAGAAGTGGAAATCCTGCCACTTCCAGGCATCTTACTTCCTTTCATCTTCTGCTACAGCCCAGTCCAGCCACAAAAGGCTATGATTCCCACAAAGCATCCTCTCTTACTAGAGGATCCTGCAGGATTGCATCTTAGCTCTTCAGAGTCATGCAACTAGCATTCCCCTGCTTGCTTTATCAATACAGCAACCTTACAAGCACAGAGACACCACTTTTCTGCTTGCTCTGGGTGGACAAATGAATATTTCTGAAGTTCAAGGGCATTCTTGGTTCCTAATGCTGAGCTACTTTGTCCTTAAATTCCTGAGCTCTGGGATAAGAATTTTGTGTACCAAAGTATAAGCTGCTGTTTTTTTCCCCCTCATTTTTATTCCTGCTGCATTATTTTGTTAAAATAGTAGAAAAAATGACACAGCAGAGATAAAAATTTAATTTGGAGAAAAAAATACATGGAGAATTCAACAGTATAAAAACCTGAATTCAAACAGTTGAATATCAACATGAGAGACAGACACACTCTACAGGACCAGAGATAAAATGAAATGTGAAGATGTGAGATAATTCATAGCAAAAGAACAAATGGAGCACCAGAAACAGACATTGAGCTTGAAGTCTTTAAAGGAGGATGAGAGACCATCCGAATATATCCCAGATCAGCCAAAAGATCAATGTGGAAGACAAAAATAAACCTGACAAAAAGTATGCAAATCACATCGGGTTTTTTCTTTGCCAGCTCCCAAGTGGAAGGCAAAGGAACTAAAACAGAGGACTGAGAAGCCACAGACACCTTTTGTGACAGCTGAGTTGGGTTGCAGAGTCTCAGTCAAGCATCACTTGGTTTGTTTGCTGAGAGCAAGACCCAACCCTGCCAGCAAATCCCAATTCTAATGCTCACTGCTATGGCCTTCTCTTCCGTGCTGGATGGTGCTGGGCTGCAGCATCCCAGGGGACATCTGCACACATGATGCAGCTTTGCAGGCGTAGGACTGCACCCACTTTCCATGACAAGCAGAGGGACTGACAGCTCTGAAGCTGTCCCAGGCAGGACAGACACATCCAAGCTGGAAAGAGCCCCAACCAACCATCCCCTTTATCCAGGGATGCAGATGCTGCGGAGGGCATAAGCACGTTTGAGCTACCAGGTGGCTCCCACCCTGGGATGGCAAAGTCTTTGCTGCCACCAGGTCCTCCAGCAAATCAAAGGCCTGTATTAAAAAGAAATACTGCAGGAAAAGATTTCCATCAACAAAGATGACATTTAGTCTTGAAATATTGGCACACAGGCTGAAGTAGCACGCTTCATCCCAGAGCCTGGAACTTGTGCTGTCCAGAAATGGGCCCCAGACATACTCCATTATGGGGGAAGGCATGACAGAACTCGTCCCTGCTCTGTTACTCCCTGGGGAGCTTTTAGGTCCCAAATGATGTTTCCCCATTCCCCCTGCATAGCCCAAGGGAACACTTCTGACTAAAGCAGTCTGCTTTCATCAGAAACCCCAAACCCATGACCACCACCATGCACCTTGTGAGGCAGCACCAGACTCCATACGGAGGGAAATCTCTCTCTTTCCTGACAAGTTGCAACCTGTTGGGGATGTGTTCACTCCTCCCTGCCACCTCAGACATGCCAACTCTTCCGGCGGTTGTTTATACGATGGCAGCACCAAGCCCTGCTCCGTTAGAAACTTAATGAGCCTAATGAGAGGCAGGTTGGTGCTCAGCAGTTACAGTCCTGGGTCTCTCTGCTGCAGCTACTGCAGTGGCTTCCATGGAAAAGCAAAACTGGGAAAGAATTTCCCTTTATTTTCAAATCCTTTGATGTAACGCAGCATCCCAGACCAAAGTCTCTCCTGAGCCTCCAGCAACAGCGGGTGCAAAGGCTGATGTTTGCCAACCTGCATGTTCAAGTCCTGTTACAATAAGGTGGCTGCTTCCAGGCTCAGCAAAGCTGAAGCACCACAGATCCATCTCTGATGAGGATCTGAAGACATTCAGAGTCACTGCTGGAGCCAGGGAACTGAAGATGACTTTGGTCTTTTACAGCTCTTAAAGTCTGGAGGTGATTAAAGCTTAACTACAGAAATGGAAGTAACTGAACCCAAGAATCTTAAGGATGAACTTTGTTTTCTTCTCTCTTTGATAAACCACTGCATCTGCAAAACCACTGCCTCATGCTTGGAACCTTCCACTCAGCAGGATGGCTTGCAGAGGTCCTGTTCAAGGGTGCAAGATGCAGTCTCCTCTTTGAAGCCATTTCTGCAAGGGTCTCCTTGACCATCCAAGCTCAACACAACTGAAATAAACCTCTCTTCACCACACAGATACTGGTTGCAAGTGCCCTGTGCTGTTCTGTAAGGGGCACTCACAGAAAACTCACAAGCAGGATGATGCTCTGAACACTGCTGCTATGGGTCTGACTTTATTCCTAGCACAAAGGATGAGCTAAGCAAGCTTCCCCAAAACCGGCAGTACTGCAGAGTAATGAATGCAAATTCTCTGTGCTGAAACAACACAGATAACTGCTGAGGGCTCTCTGTGTCTCCCTGGACAGCAAAAATGGACTGCATTTACCTGGTTCAAAAGGCTTAAAACAGTGCGTTTGAAACGTTTATGGAATAATGGGCTTGACTTTGAAGGGAGTCATGCTCCATGGAGAGAATGAAGGGAGACATGCTCCATCAAAAACCAGCCAGGCTGAGCCTATGCCCAGAGGAGGATCCTCGAGGGCTTCAGAATTTTGAACTTGTCCCTGGATTCATGTGGACATACAGAGCCCTGCCAGTTTATTGTTCCAATTGCTTTTGTTCCAGGTAATAGGTGCAGAACTCTCCAAGAGCTGGCTGGTTTTGGAGGATCCAGGCCTCCAGTCTGAAGGAGATCTCTGGACATTATAAGTCAACAATTCAGAAACAGCGAGCTCCATTTAGACCTTTCCAGAACCAAACAACACTGAGTTGTGGAGGTTGCAGAGGACAACATATGGGAGGGGGAATGCCAGATAGGTTGGCAAGAAAGAAACTGCTTGAAGTGTTCTGCATGAAGCAATCTTTCCTAGTGATAGCTGTGAGGCAGGATTTCCTGGGGTACCTATCACCAGAACATTTTCCTTGACATGTGAAGTCTCTGGTACCTTTGGGAAGAAGCAGCCTGCTAAGAACACATGAGATACACAAGCTCTCTGGTAGTTCCATTTAGCACCTGCTATCATGTTTTCTCCTTTTCTTGGAGCTGACAGAGTGGGATTTGCAATGGATTTTGCTCCATGAGGCTCATGCAGGTTTTGGGTTTTGATGCAATTCACCTTCCCTGCAAAACTCTGTTCTGAGGACCAAGCTGCACATCAGAACACACCAGCATCTTAAATGTCTGGTTTTACTATGATCTATACATGAAAGGGCTGAAAGAGAAGAATCTTGCTCTGGTTTGCAGGTTCTCCTTGGGAAGAATAAACCTCAGCTGCTCTGAGATGAAACAGGAAGTTTTACAATGTTATCTTGGCTAGAGGTCTCCAACCAGCCCCAGGGATCCATTTCTGACACATCCAACTGTGTCAAAGAATTCTGTGCTGCCAAATCTCCAGTTTTGATGCCTCCATGATGCCTGAGTGGCCAACTTTGGCTCCCAAGTCAGTCTTGCAAATTAAAGGAAGACAGCAGGCTAGAGAAGCCAAGAGAAAAGAACTTCTGAACCTCCACGTTTCCCAGATTAATGCAGCCCTCTGTGACACATGGTTTTAAAGAATAAATGGTGTTTCCATACCAGAAACGCTTGTGTCAAAGCTCATGGATAGCTGAATTTCAACATCCACGTTAGCAGCATTCAAGGACTAGCAAGGAGTCCCACTGCTGCAAGGCATTTGAGGAGAATGGCATGAAATGGCTGATGGGAATTCTGAACATGTTTCCAACTTGCAGGAGCAGAAAGCTCATTCAGCTGCAGTTATCCAGGCAGCACAAGACCAGGGCTCATCCCATACACTCCTCACTTGTACAGCATAGCACAGTGGTCACTCAAAACCTTGTGTTGCACTCAAGCATGCTATGGAAGCCACCTTGCATATATACAGCCTTGCATTCTCTATGTCTTCCCCCTTCATTTGGGAACTTGCTTGCTCTTTCCTTCCTTGGTGCTCCAAGTCTCTGCTCGAATCCAAGAGAGATGCAAAACCACATGAAAAACAACGCTCGTTTGCCATGTAATGGGTTCCTGCCAGAGGCACAAAACAAGGTCTCACTGCTTGCTAGTGATTTTCACCCACTGCATTCCAGGGCAGAGTGCCATTTTACAAAGCACAGCTTTTCCAAACTTGGAGCACTGGCGAGTTGGGAAGTGCGGAAGGTGCAGAACACAGCCATCCGTACACCAAGACCTCCTGCTGCACAACAGGGCATCCCACACAACCAGCACATGCCTTCATTATCAAGAGGCAGCAGAGCTGTTTAACCTAGCAGGCAGTCTCCTATGAAGACATAATCACTAGAGTTTATAGCTTCGGGACCTAACTAAAAGTGCTGCTATTAAAAGTAATATAAGTTCTTTCAGAATTTTGTGTAATAGCCCCATAACTCATTTGTAAGGGAACAGTAAGGTCCCTAAAGGACCTCTGAAATGGCTTTTCAGAAGTAGCAGGTTCTCTACTATCACTAGGAAAACATGCCATGCATTCTGCAAGCACTATCAGTACAGACCCTGGCTACACTGGTTAGATATGAGTCCATAAAGACACTCGCTCAAAGGCTGGAAATTAGTCATTGCTGCATGTTTAAAAGCATGGTAACCACCAGATCTAGGCGGCTGATGGAGACTGCTTTAGCTGTGGGCTGTGAGATAGCCTAACCATTGGCTCTGGAAAGCACCAGTTGAAGAAGCAGTTGCATGGCTCCTTGCTAATTGGGGATATTTAATTCAATAAGTGTGCAGTTCAAGGTGATTTTAAAAGACTAACTTTATAACATTTCACGCTGGTGTTGTCAAAACATATTGTCTAATTACCTTCTCCTTTCTTGGCTGATTGATAAGTGAGGGCAGAGCTGTGCCTCTCTGAAGTCGATGCCAATTCTGTGTCAGTAATTGGCTGGCAGGAGGTGCCAGAGTGTCTGAACTAAACTTTTATCCCCTGGAGAAAGACTAGAACTGACTCGACTTCTCAGTCCTCTACTACCATATAAATATGCATCAAGATGCCTTTTTCCCTGAGACTTAAAATTACAGTGCAGAAACTAATGGGAACAGCGGATGTTTCACAGAAAAATCCATGCAAAGCATCTATGTGTAGTTTAGGAGGAATATGTAATTCTAAAAGACTGTGTAGATAAGTAAGATAATATAAAAATTTATAAGCAGCAGGTGGCCAATTTAAACCTTGTTCCCCCCCTCCTTTTAAAACTGGTTTCCAAAAAGGTTGATAAAATTTAATGCTAAACAAAACTAATTAGCCTGCAAGGAACTGCTGCTGGAATGACACTTATTCACTTCAACAAAAGAAATGTTTGGCAGATGGAAGTTCGTTAAAGCAGAGCTCACTATACATATTTAATGCTCTATACTCAGAGTTTATAACCTGCAGTTCACTGAGGCATTGCCAGTGCACATGATCAACAGAAAGGCGCTATTATTTTTATCCAAAAGGTAAAGCCACTGACAAGCTTTGAAGTTGGAGAATATTCACTCAGTCGTTCCCACTGTTGGGGAACAGCAACAACAATAACAACAAAAAATAAAGGCCAAGCTTTCAAACTTCAACTCTAACAAAGCCATGCTTACAGTAAAAACGGCATCAAGTGAAATAAAAAGGCACCCAGCCAGCCTTTTCAACAGCGAGCACAGTGTGAAAGCAACTGTGTGAAAAGAGAGGTGACTGAGCAAGGATGGCTAGTGAAGGTCCACAGGCAGGGCTTTTATTGTCAACCTAGTGATCAAAGCACAGGAGACCCTCTTAAATCTAAGGAAAATAATCTAATTTAAAAGGCAAAACAAAGAGTGGTGGTTTGGGGTTTTGGGGTTCTTAGGAAAAAAAAAAGATCAGATTAAAACAAGGGTGCATTGCTGTTGGTATTGTGCTGCTTGGAGCAGGCAGGATGAAAACAGCTGTGTCAAGTTTGAAGGCACTTCTGGAAAAAGCAGATGGAGGCTGGTTTTTTCCCTGTTTGATTTGTGCTGGAGTCCAGCTGTCCAAAGGGGAAAGAAGCACCTTTATTCCCTGCTAGATATTAAATGTCACCTGTAACTTCTCACAAAAAGAAAGTAATAACAAGCAGAGCTGCAGATGGTGCTGCAGAGCCCTAGCAGTTACACTCATTTCCCAGGTAAGCTGGTTGCTTACCTGGAGCAACTGAGGAGACAGAGTCAGACAAATACTTACGCCTGCACTTTCTTTGCTCTCCTTCTCATATCCCCAGGCAGGCTTTGCTGAGTCCTTGAGAACAGGTTACAGCTGCCTTTGGCTGCCCAGTGTAGAAATACTGCTTGGGACAGTTGCACCTCTCCCCAGCTGACCTTGGCTGGGAGCTACATCATCCTCCATGTCCAGTGACCTCCTACACCTTCCACAAACACCTTCAGCTCACCTGAGGGCATGTAACCTGCTTGCAGGTAAATGCCAGCCAGTGCTTCCCTTCTCCAGGAGAAACAATTGGCTACTGACTGAACAGTTGAGAAAAATTATACGGTTTGGGGCAGCTCTGGATGATGAATTTGGCAGAAAACTAGTAAGCCCTTTCTTAGTATGGTCCACATCCATCTTAAAACATCCCCAGATGAACACAGTGCTAAGGGGAGTTAAACTGGAGAAAGCAGAGCAACTGCACACTAGGGATCTCACACTTTTGCATATTTACCTCTGGGGAAGAAGACATTGCTACTTACAGGAATGTGAGGTAGTGGCACACGTCCATTTGCTTTGGCACTTTCTTGCATCTCTCTGCGATGCTGCTTTCGGAGCCTGTATGGTGGGATCCCATCTCTGCCGGAATAAAACAACAACATGCCCTGCTTTAGTGCCTTTCTCTGATACACTATGTTCACTTAAGCTTTGCAGCTGCACAGTGACAGGTAGAAAACTCCTTTACCTTTGAGAAAGGCTTGGCATGCCCAGGGTAAGTGCAGCAGAACAAGAGGAATCTGTGTGGGGAATGATGCTGACCGAGGTTCCTGCACCAGCAATGCTCTTGGCACTGGGTGCCAGGAGGGACTTACATGGCATCTGCCAGGAGCAGAGTGAGGTAGAGCTCCTGCAACCACTGCTCCTGACAGAGGGCAGGGAGAAGCAGTTGGACCACATCCTGGTACCTTTCATAGTTGGTTGCTTTCTCTTAAAGAGCCTGTAATATACACATTAAACCACAGAGTAGACTAGGAGGGGGAGGAGGAGGAGTGGGAGCTCAGTGAGCATCTACACCTGCTTGGGGAACAAGGTATACATTTTCAAGAGAGCATGACAACTTCTCAAATGGCTTATCAAAGTGAAGGGGTAGGCTCTGCTGCTCTTATGATGATCCAAAATTATGGCTTGATACTGGAGTTACTGCGTGAAAGGACCTAGCCCTCGCTCCAGAGGAGGCTGCATGAGGTTAGGAAGGGATGCCATGGGCAGTGACATCCAGCTCTATTCAGGTTTGTGCCCTTCCTGGAAAAGTTGGCAACAGAGATCTCTGCCTCTGCAGAGATGAATGGCAGTGGCAACGATCCTTGGTCCCAACAGACCAGGAGATGGGTCTGTGTGTCTGCCATGCACTGGGGGACAGTGCAGACCCGGTGTGCCAGGGCGCAGGCAGGGCAGGGTGGATGTCAGTCCCACTGATAGCACGTCAGGGGGGTCAGAGGCACCAGGCTTCGCTAAGCACCCCTAATGGCAAAGCATCACTGGCTGAGCATGACTGCAGGTGAAGAAAGGAAATGCATTCTTGTTTCCAACATTGTGACCAGCCTGCTTACACCCAGGGCGAGGAGAATGTGCATAAAGTGGAACCCAGTTACAAGGCAGAGTCAGGGGCCCATCTCCTGGTGACACCAGGTTATTTGGACAAAAAACAATGAATGCAAAAACACTGCTTGGCAATTTGGAGCTTTCTCTTTTTATTTTACACATTTCACTGATGCAGTAAAAGTAACCGCTTGGGAAGGATATGCAATGCCACAGAAATGGGGGGATGTGAATGGAGGGATCTGGTTTGTCTAAAGTACCAAATAACTTCCATGCACACACACTGTCTCCTTCCAACCCTACAGCACTCTGAGCAGTACAAACGAGCCAGTCTCAACACATCTCACATAGAAAAGATGTTTGCACAAGCCAAACGTATTTAGCATCCATCCCCCTCCTCAATCGCCAAGCCCAACTGCTTCTCAAGAACATAAACCAAACAGTTTCACCAGCGGATTTCTAAACGCAAGTGCTATTTGGCAAGGAAAACACAATTTACTGCGCTGCTTTGCCTGCAAACCTCCCAAGTTACAAGCACCAGCCTGTGCAAGGATGGTCACCATCAGCCTTTTTTCCCATTTCCACCGTGCCTGCTGCCCACTGGCTCTCTGGAAATGTGGGTGCAGGCAGAATTGCCACCAAATTACAACAGAATTCAATTTCATGCAGTAACTCAGGCATTCAAAATTAAGCACCATTAAAACAAAATAAAACCCATGATTAATGACAAGTGCTTTTTAGTAGGAGGACAAATGAGACAACAGAAAATTAGCCAGGCTTATTACAGCTCTGGCTAGTGGCTGCAGGTAATGCGGGAGGAGGAAGAGCATCACCTCCGCTGCGCCCAGCAGTGACACCTTACGGGAGCAGCAATTTGCCCAAGCGTTGCTATACCGACAGGCGATTATGATGGCTTTCATTAGCCAGCTTCATTTCCTTTAATGACAAACCTCCATTTGAAAAATAGCTTGAGAGTCACAACGGTTAGAGAGCTGCATCCCATCACCATGCAGCTTTTTCCAGGCTGGATGGCAACGAATAATTGGCAACTTTTACATGAAAAAATAAAACCCAAAATCTGGGGGATTATTGTAGCCATACTGGTCGCCATCAATAGACAACATTTCAGCCTAACCGCCTCACAAAACCTGGTTGCCAGCAACTCGCCACACAGCCATTCGCGGGAAAAGAGGCATTATATTAGAAGGTGCAATTTTTCTTTCTTTCTCCCTTTTTTTCTAATTCTCCCCAGCAGCAGTCCCAGCGGAAAGAGCGACTTTTGTTCCCAGCACAGTAGCGAAAGGCTGATAATGGCCTCTAATCTATCCGGCTTCAAACACATGTTCAGCCCTGCTGTGCTGCCTTTGATGTCATTTTAACTAGATTCCCCAATGCCACCTCTGAACTTGGAACATTCCTTCGTTCAATGTACTGTGCCAACTCAACCAGAGGAAGCAAATTCAAAGATAAGCACTTTAATTTTATCCCAACAAAACCTTATTCAATAGATGGGGGGAAAGCAAGGAAAACCAATACCATACTTTTGTTTTCCTTTTGTCAGGTAGCTTGCTTTGAGATATTTCCAATAGATAGAGAAATATTTTATATATATATATATATATATATAAATTAAAACTTTTTTAGAGCACATCTACTTTAAAAATAAACTTTCCCAGACTGTTTTTCCTTGTTTCATCATGTGATTTTCTGTAGCACCAGAAAGCTCTGTGTTGAAATGCAACAGGGGAAGGAAGTCTTTCTATCATTCATTTAATGATAACGCAATTGGTTTGCTATTGGGGAGTGTGGGGGTTTCCTCTCCTCTCCAAACCAACCTGCAAGAGCCTCTAGTGGGCAGGAAGGTTTTGGTGTGGCTCTGCAGTTGGACTCTTCTAACAAGGGCTGTCTTTGCTCCTCTGTAGACAGGCTCCAAACCCAACCATCAAGCCTAACAAGTTGGAAATCACCATTTGGGATCTTTTAAATTTAAAAGCTGTTAAACTTGTTTAAATACAGCAGAACTCAACATCATCCTGAATCACTGGCCATAGGAAAGACAGGAAACAAATCCACAGCAAACATGGTATTTTCTACCAATTACTCTTACCAAAGCACCACTGTCACTGAGAGACCCTTCTCACATAAAGAAGCATGATGGGAAAATCACCAGGCATTTTGGCCAAAGGCCAGTCATCAGAGGAATAATATTTAATCCACAAGGTTTTTTGAAGGAGTTACTGCTGTCCTAAACCCCTTTGTTCCAGCAAATGATCATCCTTACCCTCAGGCAGGTTTGACTGGAATTAGTGAAGAATGAGTATACCTCCAGCCAAACCCACCAGCATGGAGGGCTTCCCAAGCCCCTGGGGGAAGGCAAAGCTGTCTCACAACCAAGATAAGCCAGGACATACAGTAAGAGACGGAGGAAGGAGTACTGTTGTTTAGTTGGACCACAACATTGGGCTAAAGAGGACACATTACCTCTTGTTTACCCATGTAAGCTCTAGCAGAAACAATGAAACATATGGACCTAAGGCATTTCTGCATCTGAACTGGAACATCACATGGCAATTCAATGCATTTCAGCTTCTGCCTGTAGTGTTCCTACCTACAGCTGCCTTAATTTCCCTTGAGCATCTCTGTTGTGACAACTCCTCCTACCCAGAGGCTGTTTCCTCCACTTGGGAAAAATGCTATCCTTATGTGGCGGTTACCAGAGACAGCAAGAGCAGTTCAGGACTGCACTGTAAACGGTGCTGCAAGGCTGGGGCAGGATCCAAGCAGCCCAGGATGGAAGCAGAGCCCCAACCCACCACTGACCCTCCCCAAACACCAGTGCTGAGCAACTCAGCCCCATGTGTGGCCAAGGCAGGCTTGCTGGGCCAGTGCTCACTGGAGCCTTTCACCGTGTCCTCTCCAGACCTTGCCTGCACACAACCCAGCTAAAACAACACAGCTGCGGTGCTGATTATAAAAACAGGCTTCAGCAGAGAGGACTGGAGCTGTTTTGCCTATAAGGGCAGAGGAATTTGTATGACACAGGAAGACTGAAAAATAATCAGCAGAGCTCAGGCTTCGAACAACAGGGACCGATAACGTATTCGTTACATAAATTCAACCCATTACAACAATATTTACCAGTACTTGGAAAGACATCCTGTTTAAAGTTTGTCTTTTAGACAAGCATGTTTGTAGCTGGTACCACAGAAATGACTTTTAAAAACACTCTTGTGAGCTAGATGCTCCTGAAAACCCTGTGCCTGCCTCCCCTCACTACAACTCAGGAGGCCCGGCAGCCAAAGCATTGCTCAGGATGCTGCTAGCGGCTTTGCATAGCTGGGCTGTGCCTGCAGCCACCTCCAAACCCCGCGCTCCCATGATCCATACAATATTGAAGCTTGGAAGGGAGCTGGTGACACTAGAGAACAAGCAGCTGCTCAATGTGTCTGCCTTCACTGACGTGAGCTGCCCAACACTGAAGAGTGTGCCTTGCATCTAGCCATGATCTCTGTGCACCTGCCTGCTTCCCTGGTTTATTAGTGCTCCCCAATTAACTGATGTTTGCATCCTGATTGTCCAGACACATTCTCCTCTGATGGAGGGTCACAGAGGTTTCTGCCTTGGGATCACACCCATTCATGTGCTGCCTTGGAGCAGAAGCCACATTTATTCATTATTGAGTTTGACTGCTGTATGTAAACAGCACACATGGGGAAGAACCTCGCTCATCAGCAAATGAGGCTTTTATTGCCATTTTCCTCAGAGGAGGCCTAAATTCAAAGCATCAAGACATGTAAGCCTTGTCAAGCAGCAGGAGTCCCTTCTTCAACTTGTGTCTGGTTGTTCTTCGTTTTTGCTGCCTTGAGCAATTCTGCAAAAATTCCTTTGAAACTCAGGAGGCAGATAGGCTCTGCAATGCCACGTAAAACCCGAACAAAACCTGGTACTGGAGTTCTAAGGGATGTAACGAAGAGCAAGTGTTGAAAACAGACAGTTTTTTTTAAGCCAAAGGTCAAGGCTGTACATTCAGAATCCCAGTTGGGGGATCAATCTGCATGTACCCAGTTTAAGATGCACAGAAAGATCACAGGTTTAACCTTACGATTTTTGAGACTTACTTAAAATGGATCACTGAGATTGGGTTAAATTATTAGCAGAAGTCAGCCCGCATATCAGAGGTAATTAAAGTCCTAGAAGCATAGGAGGGATGGTGGGCATAGAAGTGATAAAATGCCTAAAGGAAAAAGGAGCAAAGAAAAAAGAACACGAGATAGTCCAACAGAAATTATTCCCCTTGTGAAAGAAATAAATTATGGCAACTGAAATAAAAATTAGAAGGGTGAAGAACTCTGGCATAAATGATCACAACTTATTGCAGGTATAACCATCAGTGCAACCCCATGAGCCTACTGGACCAGAGGAAAAGGAAGCACTAAAAGCTAATTAATTTTGAAGAGTTCTTACATCTGTCTCTCCTGATAACAAGAAGTTATATGACCCCTGCTAGCTTCAGAGTACTCCTCCATACAAATTGATGAATATGAAGAATCACAGAAGGATGCAGCAGAGCAGCTGGATTTGTATCAAACAGAGCCTTCAATTAGCAGACCTCTACAGCTTTCTGTCCTAGGGGTATCCTCCCATGCCCCTTTGGCCAAGGCCTGCCTCCTCCATTTTGTAACATGGAATGGGTAAGGGGTAAGGAGCTGGTGCCAAGGAGCAAACTGGACTCAATAGCTGCTCCTAAAAGGCTCCACGCCTCCATGAAGCCAGACAAGCACACTACCAGCTTGCACAGAGCCACCACAACAGACACAAAATCCTCCTTACTGTGTCGCACACTCAGCAGCTCATGGTACTCACTGAGGGCAGGTGGGGATCAGCTGTGGCACCCCTTAACAACATCTGTGACAAAGGCTGGAAAGTTGCTTCCACAAGGTCTGACAACTCCTGATATTCACAGTGACACTAAATGAGCCTCTTGGAGGACTTAATGTTTACAGCACTGAAGTTAATAAACCCCTCTCCTAATTCTGTACACCTGTCATCTTTCACTTGAAGAATCAAAGGGTTTCTGCTCTACAGAAGCATTTGCACTACTAAAAAAACCAGACAAAACATTGAATATTTCCTCCCAAATCCTTCTTTTCCATCACAGAGATGCAGTCACAAGAAGAATCCCTTTTTTCTCCCTTTGCAGACCATCTTTAAGGAAAGTATCTTATGGGCAAGATACAGGGCACTGTCATAATGATCAGAACTGGATAAAGCAGAAAAGATTTAGTGGGGGCTTTATCAGTGCAAGTTGTGTTAAAGTGCAGTGGTCACCACGCATAAACTAGAACTGGTCAGTCAGCAATCCTACTGAAGAGCAATTGAGACTGAGCACAGTCTGGCAGCAAAAAAGCCCAAGATAAGTATCCAGGTAAGTACCACTGCTCAAGAAACGAGTGTGCAATTGTCCCAGTTATTGTCCCACCAGACTGGAGTTACTTACACGCTGCTGTCTGTCAGCGACATCGTATCGGCATCACTGGACATGCTCTGCTGCTCACTGTCATTGGCACTGGTTGCTGGTGCCAAAGCATAGCCAGTGTTGACATAGTAAGGGTTAACAGGCTCTCTCCACGACCCATGCCTGCAAGAAGAACAAGAGTCAGATTAGAAGGACACAACCTTGACCATACTCTTCATCACTAGGTAGAAGGACTCTGCCTGGAGCCCCAGCATCAGTTACAGGCTGCAGAGTAACATGAGTTCATACTAAGTTGCACAGATAGAACCACAATTTGACTCCTAACTCAAAGCAAAAGGGAATTCCTGGAGTAACGAAGATGATACTGTTAAGAGATGCAGAAGGGAGGGAACCAGACTAGACGGAAGAAGTCCAGCTCCCATCAGGATTTATGGTGTCCATGGGCTAACTGCTTAGCACTGTCATCCCATGAGCAAGGCAGGACATTTAAAAGCAATGCTAGATAATAAGACAACATTTTTCTCAGTCCAAACAGGCTTCTATTCTTCCAACAGCAAGGGATACATAGTGCAGCCCACCCCATCTATGCTTGCTTTTACATCCCTCTTTTTGCCAACATGCTTGCCAAGGGAGGAAGGAAAAGCAAAAAATGGCTGTTGCTTCCAATGCAGTACCTAAAGCTGACCTCAAATGTCACACTTGGGTACATCAAACACTTGCAAATTCCACCAGGAAGGACCATCTAATCACACCAGCTTTTCCAATGGACAATCTGGTCATGTACCTCCGGAGGCTTGTTTTTACCCAACCACACACCTTGTCCTGCAGACAAGTTATTCAAGTACGTGTGCACACAGGCCAACATCTTTCTCTGGAAAGATGAATGAAATGACAGGGAGACTGCCTAAATGAGCTAACCTGGGAAGCGAGTTCCTTGCTCAGGAGACCTGCATTAACGGTGAAGCAGCCTGTGAACCAAGTAGGCAAGAGCTCCTTCACCATCGTTCTGCCACCGGCATAGAAAAGCTACTGCTGCAAACGTGCCTGCTGCTCTGCTACACTGCAGGACAGTCAGGCCATGCAGGTATCTTCTTGTCACTGCAAGTCATTTTGCAATTTGCCAGAAGGAAGAACAAAGCTGAAATGTTCACATCAACACAGCGCCACAGCATAATTTAATCCCCCACTCTCCCTGCTTACTCCTCTGCATGGAGAGCAGTGTTTGTAAGCTATCTCGAAGTTGATGAATTCCCAGATTTGCAAGCTCTGTTACCAGCTCTGAAAATCAGAGTCCTGTTTTAATTCAGATCACGAAGCTCATCAGCATGATCTTTCATTTAGTAACTCAGTAACCGGCACCTAGTTGATGAGGTTTGTAATAGACCTTGAGCAAACACCTCCAAGGAGGATACATCACACAGTTTGTGCTTCCTCATTCTCCCATGAAAACCTTTTCTGACTGTTCAGCAGTGGTCAAAGTCCTACAGACAACAGAAAACAGTCACTGCCCTTATGCGTTTACATTTAGATATGACAAAGAAACCTGTGAGAAACACACAGATGGAAGGACCAAAGGCAAGACACCAGCAAAGGGAAAGCTGGCAATTCCTGCATATTTGTAGAGTATGAAGTCAGGACAGCCACTACAAGAACTGGGACTAGCAGGCAACCCATATGAGGTGGAAGTTTTCAGAATGATTTATATATAATATGGTACTTGGTGTACAAGGATGGAAGCATTACCGAAGTATTTCAAAATCTGAATTTGACAGGGCTATAAGCTTTCAGTTAACACACTGTTCATACAGCTCTTATTCACCCTGCCCTCCTGCTCCTAGTCACAAAACCAATTTTCTTTTTAACAGTAGTCATGGATGTTCACCGATCACTAAGAAAAATCATACTGGTTTAGGTCCATTATGGGGTCACTTAGAAACAAACTACCCTTGCAATCTCACAAACAGAAAACTAATACTTTGCCTGACACAAACCAACAGAAACGCCAAGCTATTTCTCCTCAGATGATGCAGCTCAGTATAGCTGCTAAGCGGTGCAAAGAACATTCAGAACTGAATCAGCTGAGGTTTTTCATGATTGCTTGAGGGAAAGGGAGCCTTGTCAGCTTTCTCCACACTCGGATGCAATACAGAGTCAGATGGGTACGATGCTTCCAGGCACCTTGGGATGGCAAGTCACCACAGACATCTTCCAGCACACAAGTTTTCTGTCTGTCACTGTAAATGTGCAGCGGAGCAATCTTATTTCTATGTTTCATCAGATTTCAGAAAAGCTTTCTATGGAAAATGTTTAAGGATGGAAATAATTTGAACAAGTTCACCCTAAAAAGCAAGGTATAATAAGTGAAAACCTTACCACCCCCCTTCAACAGTCTTCCCCTTGCATAATGGTCAGTTCTGAACATTAAAGGAGTTCTGGGCAGTTCAACCCTCCTGTCAAATCTTATATGACAGTTGTGTGATGGAGACTGATACAACCTCTTAAATTGAAGCAGGAATGATGGATTGCTTAGGCCTTCCCTGCAGGCAAAGAGAAGGATGCTTTTGGATAACCCAATTAAAATATAGCACCAACTTTTACTGGACCTTCTCCCAGAGACACGGATTATTCTAGCAGTATATTAAGAAAGAACTATGATGTACATAATAAAATGCACAGATAAATCAATTTCTCCTTTGTATCTGCTGATACAAAGACAGTGCAACAGAGAGCATCTGAAGAGTTTTTTGGGTATGGGTCTGAGATGGCTGAAGGAACCAAGAGGGAGCATATGGGTGCCGAGTTGAAGAGTCAGGATGGACGGGCTCTCCTGCAGCACTCCGCAGGTGTGGGCTTCCCACTGAGGATGCAGGCAAGAGCTTGGTCACAACTGTTTTATTTTGCTAAAATTACACACTTAAGCATGTATACAGCAGGGATTACTTCCATTTTAGCTCTCTCTCTAATACATCAATGTAAATGTAAACTTTTGGTAAGCATAAGTAGATGGAAAGGGTATAGGATTTCAAAGCAATCATAACAGGTTACATTACTTTTGAGGAATCCATCTGTATTCAATCCTTCTCCTAATGTTCCCTCTCCCTGACAAGTCTCTTCAGCTGGCTCATATCACTATTTGAATGTTTTGTGCAGTGCCTCTGAAGAACGCTTTCAACATCTATTAGGAGGAAAACATTAAAGGAACATGGAGTCTAACAAAAAAAACTGGTCACTTCTGATCTGGGAGGGGAGGCTGCTTTAAAAGGGACAAAAGCACACTTAGAGCGATTTGAAATGTCAGCTATAAACCTCACATACTGAGCTCTATGTGCTGATAAGGGCGATAAAAGGAAAGGTGAGCATTTAAAGTTAGACTTCACAAAAATTCCTGCAGACTCCCTGAATTTAATTTTGTTTTTCAGACAGAAAAAGGGATGAACGTTTTTGAAATGAACACAGAACATTTCACACATCGCAGAAATAAAGCTCCACATCTCTTCTGCAGCTCTCAGTTGCTCAACCCTCAAAATAATCACATAGGGAACAATTATAATAGAGATCACAGTGACCCAAGTAAGTTATCCTGACCAGCTGCCTTTTCTTTGCATAAAGTCCTCCAATGATCACTATAAATCCTGATAATGCTGACAAGGGCTAAAACTGTTGCAGAAAATCAGCAAGCATCTTCTTAGAGCTTCCTTCTACCTGTTAAGTTTATTTTGCATGATGTCTTGGCTGCATCCCATTGCCAAATTTTTCATCCCTCCAACCAAGACCAGCACACAGCACTTTGAACATTAGCACCATCAGATCTTGGAGCTTCAGTGTAAGTGAGAAGAGAGGTAAGGTCTCCTTTGGTCCTCCTGCACTATCTGGAATCCTCAGTGCACCGTGAGTCCATCCTTTTCCTTCCAGCCTGGGATCCCCCATCTCTTTCACACAATTTCACCTGATGGCTATTTCAATTTTACATTAAAGATGCAAAGTCCTCAGTTTTTGCCAAACATCTCCTCCCTGCTCTATGCAAAAAACATAGGGGTGGCAAGCTCTGGGGAAGAATTTCATCACCTTCACCATCCATAGTGGGAGGAAGATCTCACAGATCCTGCCCACAGAGCTATATCCACGTAGCATACTCCCTTTGGTTCTCAACAGTTACATACCTCCTTCATTGATCATCTTCATCAAGCATGGGAAATAAAAATCAACTAAGTCAAGAGGGAAACTGCCTGGGAGATGAAAGGCCTCCAGGCAACTAATTTCTGGAGAATTTAAATTTTCACTGGAGGGAATAAGTTGCACAATGCTGTTGGCAGGTCTGAGACACATGGGCTCCCAAGTCTGCTAGCAGTTCCTGTGTGGCTGGAACAGCTCCCAGTCTAACAGGAAAGCTAATCAGATCTATCAGTTTTCATTGCTACCATCTTCTCCAGCTCCACCAGTGAAGTTTTATGACATTGACATTTCCTGGAAGAAATGTTTTACTCAAAAGAACTGAAGATGTGATGGAATCCAGGCAGGCTGGCAGTCCTCCTTTTGCAAGGGTCCCTCATCTGCCTGGCCCTGAGATAAATGCATCTCCAAACTCCCTGGTGGCATGGTGAGGCACCTCCATACCCCTGCACTACCAAGGAAGCAGCTGCTTGAGACACTAGATTGGTAAACCCAAGAGATAAAGACTCATGAAGCTGACAATCACAATGCTTTCTGCTTATGTTCCCTCTAAACAGTGCTTCCAGATTTCCCTTCGTGACACACTTGGAACCTATAGTCACCATAATGGGTAAGGAGCTAATTTTTAACATGAGAGAAATCCATTTTCTAGAAAGCTTGAGCCACGAGGCAGCAGATAATCAGCAAACTTCATGCGATGCCTTGGAAAGCTCTGAGCTGCAGAAGAGGATGAGGATGTTGGTAAGTCCCAGGGACAGACACCCTGAAATGGGCTCTGCAGAAACCAAAGATCTCTCACCACAGCCGATGGCAGGCGGAGCAGCTCCTGCACAGCAGCAAGGAACTTCTCAGGACATGGTTCCTCCTTTCCTACTCTGGTGGGCAGTGTTTGAGCTGAGGGATGGTGCTCAGAGACCATAGACCAGGGCTGCAATTCAACGAGACCCAGTTACTGCGCCTCTGTGATGCCACCCTGCATTTTCACACCAACTTCTGACAACTCAGTTCAAACTTACAGAGTCCTGTGCTTTTGAAGATGACTATTTCCAGAGCTACATTTGCAGGAGGAAACCAGCACTAAGCACTATCTCACTTGGCGTCTCTGGTCATTTTGGCTTCTTCATTGGAATGACTCAATCTAACACTGAGACATCCTTCCAGCTCATTATTTTGACATATGCCACTTACTGAGTGTGAAAAACTTATTTTTTTTCTGTTTAAAAAGTCATGCACTACCATCTAAGGAAAAAAATAAAGCTTCCAAAACGACAGGTCGCTGAGCCTCTGGCTGGCCAGACATGATCAGGACTCTCTTATTTCCCATATTTACATCTACCAACAAGCGGGTGACTGTTACATCCTTCATGCAATACCACATTTCATTATCACAACCAGTCAATCAAATTAAAAGCTGCACATGTTGGCTTATGATGCATGAGCTGAAGCAAATCCCTTCAGCATATTTAAATAGCACATGCTGACAAGAGTGTCCAAGTGGCAGGGTCACCTTTAAACAAAGGATTAGAACAGCACCCACCAAAAAGTCTGGCTTACAAGACTTACATTAATCTACCACCTGAACCGGAAAGTGTTCATTTCTAGTCCATGGTACCAACAACCATCACAGAAGTTGCACCGTACCAGGTATAAAACTATCAGAAATGTCCCAAAGCATTCTCAGTGTTCTGCAGTACATCATCACTTAAGTTTTGGAGACAAGAACAAAATGTCTACTAAGATGCAAAGCTGAAAACCTTTACTCCTCACTGGATTTAACCTGTGCAAAAGATGCAAAGTTTGCTCAAAAGCTTAAAACTGGGGATTTAGCTGATAATTCGATTGCAGATCCTTGGGGCTGCTCCACTACAAAACCCTTCCCAATTACTCTGGGTACTCAGACACTGCTGTGCATCTCAACTTTATCACTGCCAATGTCAAGCTAATCACATGTGTTCTAGGCAAGGGCAGCTTCTTCAAAGATCACATCAATTCTGGCCAAGTTAATCTGTTCTTTGAGGTCTCCAGATGGCTCTTGCCAAGAAAGTTCACTTCCAGTCCTGCAGCCGGCAAGCGCAGCGGTCCCAGCGCTCTGCAGAGCATTACAAAGGAACCAGATCAAAGTTGTGTCTTACAAAAAAAAGAAATCTGAATTCTGAAAAGCAACAGCAGCCTGTCACTTGTAGGCTTAAAGATGACTTCTGCATGCTCCAGCTATCAGGGAATTTATGATTACAGTCTGGCTTTTAAGAGCTGATGAAAAAAACGACGCTCTTTAGCACTTCTTGCCTTTGCAAATCTGTATCTTCTTCTGTGCTTATTCATCCTCCCACGCTGGAGGAAGAAGGGAAATAAATAAAAACCTAACTAAAAAGTACAGATAAGGGCTGTTCTTCCCTTTTATTCTAAAGCATTCAATTCCATTTTAGGACTACGCAGAGATTATTTTATGGGGAGCTTCAGTAATTATTGTGAAGTATTAAAGGACAGTTACAAAAGCTAAATCCAAGATCTACCAGACTGAGTTTCCAAATTCTCACTCTTTGCAGTTACCAAGGACATACTCCTTCTCAGGGAGGGCTAAAGTACAGAAGACGCATGAATTGAAACCAATAATTCAGATCACAGGATACAGCAAAGTGGGCGAGGAAAGTGGCTTAGAATTTGTCAGAATCTAGGAAGCTGAAATACAGGAAATAAACTGTTTGCCTCAGGAAGCAAATAAAGACTAGACAGGCTAAATGCTGTGGCCACATTGCTCTATAGTCAACCTAGCCTTCTTAGGAAAGGCTTCCAGACAACAGGATGCAACCACTGTGTCCCAAGGAACTGCAGAACAAGTCCCTCAAGATTTCATCTGATCGTGCATTTGCAAATCAGCCCTCACAGCTCCTCCTTCCCAAAAGAGGCAAGGCTGTGCTCATTCATCACCCCAATGTAATACTATATTTTGTCGACTAATTTCAGATTTAAAATCAAAACTGTAAAGTCAAGTCCTTTTTTAAAAACAATGCAAGTCTTCCCTAGGATAAAACCAAACCCTTCACTTGTTTAACAGCTCAATGCACAAGAAATTGATTACAATAAAAGAGAAAATATGGGCAACACAATGCCCGCACATTAATTAGCAGGAGGCCTGGATCATCTTCCTGAAATAAAGTAGATGTTACAGTTTGCTCCCTATCTAACAAAACCAGGTATCTGCTTAGATTTATTTCAATATATTTGTCTGAATTTATATCATAACACAGTTGGTTTGTTTTGGTGTTTTTTGGTTATTAATTAGGACACGATTAATATGAATCCTTATCCACTATGAAAGGCTGGCATTAAATAGGGACATTTTCTCTAAATAGAGAGGATATTTGGCTGCATTAATTGTGACTGAACAGGAGCCTTACTGCTTTGGAGCAGCCTGCTCCATCAGTCATTCAAAAGCCTCTGTACTGATTTAATCTACAAGCCCAGGGAAAACCCAGCATCTCCTGTGTGCATTTTGGATATCCAGGGTGCACTGCTCCCTCCACAAGCCTCACTTGCCTCCATGTCATGGTCCCTGTCAGACAATATGCCACAGTGAGAATTATTTTTAATATCTTATGGGGAAGGACAGAATCAAGCCCGCACAGGGATGTGCTGAACACCCACACTCTTTGCCAGGAAACATTGCCCTAACAACTAACTGACATCAAAATGCACCCTGAATGCAATGAGAGGACCTCGACCCTGAGGACCAAATCCTCCTGACACTCCAGAACAGGGAGGTCCTGCCCAGGATCACATGCATTAGAAGGAATGTCAGAATAGAAGCTCTGATGTACTTCAAGGTCATGTTGTGCATTTAAATGAATACAAATCTTTTCAAATCACAGGGCCTGTCTACATGATCCCTGCAGCATGCCCAGGAGCTCAGGTTCCCATCCCTAGGAAGGGCATGCCATGTTCCCAGCATGCTCCTGATGTGCTCCAGCTGCTCAGTGGTTTGGGTGAGAACAGCCCACAGCAACCCCCCCCCCAAAAAGAGTGGAACCCGAGTCCTCATCCCCACTCTTTGACCCTCCAAACATGCTCCCCGCAGGCCACTGGACTTGCTTGTATAGACACAGGCACAACAGGCTGATAATGGACTGTCCCTCCTCCTGCTTAAACTGAGAGCTGGGGAAAATTCAGCAACAGACTGGTAGGTGAGACTTTTCTGCTCTGCTAATTGGCTTCTCAGACTGAAATGACATCTATGTTTAATACAGCAGGTGGTTTTTTTTTATATACGTGTAGGTGCTTAAGTGGTGGAACACACAGGAGCCATTTCAGACAGCATGCAACAGTGCCAGATCCCAGTTCTCTCTGCTTTCCCAAAGTAAACAGGTGCTGGTGGAGAGGGAAAACGCTCTGCAAAGTACTATGTGGGTCTCTGCATAAGCTTCTTTGCCTTTGCCCCGCAGTCTCCCTTCCCTGGGAAAGCCAGCAGGGCAGCTGGGAGATGTAAAGGTGTCACAGAGCAAACAGCTGTTCCCAGAAGGGGCAATACATCTATCACATCACAGTGTAAAACCATCAGTGAACCAAACCGTTCAGAGCTTCCCATGTCACACCACGCAGGTGACCACCCGGCCCTTCCTCCCACCCTGCCTGCAGCCCAGGATGCTGCTCCCTCCGCACACGGACTAAGCGTCTGAAAGCATCTCTCAGATTCCCAGCCGCGCAGACCCCCTCACAACACAGCTTCCAGCCCAGAGCAACCCCCTCGCCTGCACAGCCAGGGCCTTCGCGAAACAAATTACTTCCAAATGCCTGCCTCTGAGGCACGGGGAGAAGGGGAAGCCCAGGTTTATACCTGGGTCTGCTCATACCCTAACGAAGGCAGCAGCTCCACTTATAAACACCGCTGCCTGCAAACTATCAAATTAATCCCAGGATTTCAACAGCTTTTCTTCATTATTTTTCGTCTCAACCAAACCACAAATTTACTTAATGACTAAACCAGGCGAGCGAGTACTTTGTTCCAGGCAGCGGGAACCTTTCTAACGGGATCCAGGTTTTCAGAAAACACATTCACCCACTGTCAGGTGAGGGAGAGGGTCCATGTCCGAGATGTGTTTGATGCTTTATTTAACGTCCCCAATCCTGCCAGCATTGTGGTTGGGGTATCTCTGAGTGCTGTGCCCGAGGAGAGGCGCTGAGCAGGGTGAGGAATACAATAAGAATACTGTGTTCCAGGAATGATTGAATAAAGGCAAGAGCATGCTTTTGGCGAGCAGGATTCAGTGCTGTAACTCCGTATGCCGCTTTTCTTCTCAGTCTGAAGCAGTGTTGTTTGTCCACACTTCTCTGAAACGGAAAGTATTTCCTCTTGCCTGCTTGTTCCAAAGAAAGATCTGAGGAGGCCTGGTATAACCAGGCAGAACTGGGGATTCTCCAGTGCCTCAACAACTCTTTGCCAAAATTTCTGCTCAACAAGAAAGGGCTTACAAGAAAGAAATTACAAGCAGATTTCTCTGTAAGCTCAGTAACTTAAGACCAAGGCCCAGAGGATGAGTGAGTTTTTGGATGGGAACAAAGCATCCAGCTTTGGCCAATGACTCCAGACCACTTTCCTTCTTCCTAAGTACCTACAGCGCCTCTGGAGTGTTCAAGAACATGGAACACCTACAGGTACCTGTACCATGTTGGGGAATAGGAGGCATCAGTATCAAATGGCAACTAAGACTGCCTGGGCTCAGTCCATCCTTAGATCACTGAAGCTTTTCAGGAGGGCATAAACCCCAGCACTGCAATCCGTTGTTTGTATTGCTTTCAGGGGTAAATTTCCTGATACTTAAATCACAACAGTGGTGTTGCTGATAGCCAAATGAAGGGGAAAAGATGTAACTCAAAGGGACTCCATTTAACAAAGACTAGTTGCAGCTTTGACATTAAACTTCGTGCTTGTATCACTGGGCCACGTACTGTAAGCTGAGCTGCACAACCACAGACTTGCTAGCCTCACTTACCCTCACCAAAACCACCAAAACAATGTCATGAAACTCAATACTTATTACCAATTTACTGCCAACAAAGTTGGTACTTTAATGAAATTACCAATTTGGGTGACAGAAGAAATGAGTTGATGTAATATTTTGCACATCAATGATGGACTTAGCACCTCAAAACCACCCAGGTTTGTTTCCAAAGACCTACTAATGATGAGGTGGGTTGGATTAGCAATAATCCTGCACAAAAAAAACGCACAAAAAGATTATTTCACTGAATAAGGTCTGGCTCACCAACACACATGAAATGAAGAGGTCTGCCTCCAAGCAGAGTTGCTCACTGGTGTCTTAACTCCTACAGAAAGGATCCAAGAAATTCCCCCAATTGAATACGAGCCTTTGAGGTGACCGAACTCTGACCTCAGCTGGTAACAAAACCAAAAACATGGACGGCTGGCAAGACCTGGCAGAGATAAAGCTGAGAGTCAGGATTTAATAGTGCTCCCAGAGGGGAGATTCAACTGATTAGAAACATCGTAATCTTCTTTCTCAGCGTATATTAAAGGTCAAGAAGGGGGATCAGATATTGGCAGCACATTAAAAAACAACTCAGTTGAGCAAAAGACCTTCACAAAGATGTTTCATGCCTTCACATTAAAAATTCCTGCAAAGCCTTATTTAACTTTACTTCTATCTAGGGAACACATTCAAGTTCAAAGTCAAGAGACCATTAGATGAGGACAGAAAAGAAGATAACCCCCCAGACACTTCTGCCTCCAATCAGTACTTTATAATGAGCAGGAATTCTTAAGCGTAGTTGACTGCGACCATGACAGATAAGTAGGTCTCATGAAAAGGAGTTTCTCTAGCAGTGTCTGGAGTCTCACAAGCTCCTCAGATGGGGTCATTAAAGGATACTTGTTCTGTCATGTTAACAAACAGAAGGTTATATCAACAACAAAATACTGGCAAGCTGAAAAAAGCTTTTAAACCTGCTCTATCATTTATTGCTCAGCTCTGAAGATATGTCAGCATCACATCAAATGTATAAATCCTGAACTGGTCTCCTGGTCTCTATTAGGAGCTCATAATCTGATGTTGCCTTCTCAGTTCAAACTGACCTGGCCAATACAACTCAGTTGCTCGGGCAAGATGAGGGTGGATCAAGTCATGCTAGCATTTTCACAAGGCCAAATAGTAATGGCTATATTTTTACAAATGGATCTAAATTCGGTGGCTGACTGGCAAACCAAGAGCAGAGAACTCAGCAGTGAGAAAGATGGAGATCAACATCTGGAGCCAGCCAGTGCAGGACAGAAAGCAATGACTGTCGACCAAGTATACCTTGACTGTAACCAAGAAGGACCCCACTGGGCACACTTCTCTCCTGAAGGAGGCATCTACAGAGGTTCAAGGTGCAAGAACCAGTTCACCTCATTTAAACAGGTATTAAAATGTAATGAAAAACACCTAAAGGAGGCAGGGAAGCAAAAAAATAAGATACTTTCTTTTTAAAAAAGAGTTTTTAATAAACAAATTGCACAGGAGCTCACAAGGTGGCTCCTGGAGCACTGCAACACTAGAAGGTCCAGATAAACTCCAGACCAGAGCAGAGATGAAATACCTTTAAATGTAGCATGAGAATGTTAGAGCAGCCATCAGGAGGCCTATATATGCAGTCCATCCCATCACTGTGGCCACTGCTCAGGGAAGTCCTGTGCTGTTTTTTTCTTGGTGTACTTTATATCAGGTGAAACTTGATTTCAAGAACTGTGCTGGGCTTTGTTGTTACTTTTGCCTTACAGAATTTTTCTGGTTCGGTTTTCATCCATTAGAATAGGCAGATATAGGAGCTTTTACCTTTATTACACAAATTCTGCAGTAGCTTTTCATCTGGTATGCATTATTGCAGGGATATATATGAAGTACTATGCCTATCTGAAGTGTTGAAAAAGACCTGTTTGAACTCTCGTTCAATTCCTACATATCTTTATACAATTAAAACCACTTGATGATTCCATTCAGGAAAAATGAGTGACAATGCAAGCAAAATGGTTTTTGTTCTAAAGAAATTAGCCACTGCTTGGATAGAAGACACCTGTATTGATTTTTTTTTTTTTACCTCAGTTTCTTAAAGATAAACTCTATGTGTTTCCATTGATCTTGTTTTATTCCCTCCAGAAATTCTGAGTACAAGGTATTTGCTGACACCCAACCAAATTCAACAGGAGAGGGAGGTCCCACAGGTGCTACAATAATCAGTGGAAACGGGAAGGTGTGGAGAGGTTCTTCAGTGCTCTGAGTAAGGACAAAGCTGTGACCAGATCTCAGCAGAAAACCTACATGGAGAAGAGATCTTACAATCGCCTCAAATGCTCCAGCTGACAGCTTCCCAGACACTGAAGTCAGCACAGGCCCATTGCAAAAGCCACATTTTGAGATCCCCAGTGCTTAATTCTGCATTTTGCATGGCAGCGGATGGGCCCAAATCACTTACAGTTGACAGCATGTACTACAGAATCACAGAATCTTAGAATGGTTTGGGTTGGAAAGGACCTTAAGGTCATCCAGTTCCCCAACCCCCCTACCATGGGCAGGGACACATCACACTAGATCAGGTTGCCCAAGGTCCCTTCCAACCTGGCCTTGAACACTGCCAGGGACGGGGCATTCACAGCTTCTCTGGGCAGCCTGTTCCAGTTCCTCACCACCCTCACAGTAATTGCTGCTACCATTTTCTCTTTTATAGCAAGTGGAGCCCAGTGCCAAGCACCATGGCTAGCCTGACCCACTGCCACGTACTGCAGCCATCCCAGCTGCCATAACTACGAATGAAATCCTGTGGATGAAGGAAAAGGCTGTTATGAAATGCCATGTGATAGCACCGTGCATCAGACTTATGCTGTCCCATGTCTACACGAGGCAAATGTCCCCAGCCCCTCTCTCCCATTTGGCTACATGAGCTCAATCTCACTGTGAGGGTTGGCTCACAGCCCTCCCCATCGGAGGCAAACAGGCTTTCTCTCCTCTAACCTGCTACTCATTTACACAAAAGGGAATTTTAGCCTATAATCAAAACTGGCTGAGATGAGTGGCTCAGCAATATCTTCCTCCTGCATAACAGTCTTCAACTAGGGCTGAACAGCACCTGAAGACAACGGGAAGCATCAGAGAACCCTTTCCAGTTTCAATATCCTGTACAGCCTTGTCTCTTGCTGGCTCCCAACGTCACCTGCTCACTGTTGGAGGACCTCACCCCCTGCACCTCCCCCTCATCAGTGTCCAAAAAGCCTTTTTTGGTTTTGATAACTGCATTTTCTGGAGGATGCAAGAAGAGAGCTGCTCCCCTAATGACAAGTGTCAGCTGATCCAAAATCCTAAGCAGCAGCAATAGGAATTGCAATTTCCAGTTTCTGAAGTCTTAGCCATGAGCACCATCAGAGCAAATATACTTTTCAGGATATTCTGGCTGCCAAAATTTTAAACCATGTACTACAGACCTTGTGCAATTGTCCAATTTAATCAAATTGGACAGATTTTCACGTGGAGAGGAAAAGGTACTTTCAAGCTGCCAGCACCCTTCCAGCCTCCAGCAACCCACCTGCCAAATGATACAACGCTGCTTCAAAGTAGGAAAACTGGAAGGTTATCAATGAAAAGTAAATTGTAAGACTCTGACATGAGCAAAACAATGTAATTTCCTCCTCCTCTGTTTTTGCTAAAATTTGCCAAAATAATTAAGCCTTCGGCAAAATCTCAGCATGGAAGAATACCAAACAACAGTCTGATAAAGATATGAGCAACTACAACAAAGTTTTATATAATGGGAAATGTTAGGCAACCATGACTACAGCCACTGCTGCCAGCTCCACCTATAGAGTAAATGAGTGATATTTTAACATCACTATTAACTCCCCCCGCCCCTGCAAAACTACAAGCGAGTCTGTAACGTGACTCATAATATCCTTGGCACACAGTTTGATCGCAAAGTTGATGAAAGCACTTGTCCCCGAACCTGTGTGTGAAAACTGTAGATGAATTAATCAAAACATGCAGGAGCTTGTGACACCAGTGTCTGAGCCTGCACATCTCCAGTGGTGAGACTCTTGCATGACACAACGTGACAGCAGACAGACTTGGCTGCCAACTTTTGCTGCTGGTACCCTGTTACATCCAGGGAAGAGAGAACAGTGCTTGCCAGAGGTTCTTATTCTAGGACTGATCTTGCTGGACTATGTGGATATCCACAGCATGATGTAAAATTCACATGGCGAGTAACGGAGTGAAGAGAGACTTGTGTTTTGCGTGTGCATGTTGCTAACACAGGACTGCTCAATGGCATCATCTTCTCTGCTCAGGATGGTAACAGACATCTCTGTATGCTGCAGAGATGCATTTTTTGTACAGCTTTAAGCAAATAATAAATGAATTTATGAATTCCACTGCTGGAAGCTTATGGAGATCTCCATATGGAGGATCATTTCACTACTTGCCTGCGGGCAGCAGGTCGACTGCCTGGTGGGATTGTCATAATTTCTGATCTCCAAATCTTCAGTTCCCAGTCTTACCACTTGAACTGGACCTCAGTCAGAGTAATTAATCAGGCTGCTTTCTCCAGTAGCAAGGCAGAAGGCTTCCCAAACAGCTATTTCCCGACACTAACCTGGCAAATCTCCCTCCAGGATGTATTCTCTGGGAAAAGTTAAAGAACAGGTTGGGACAAAGAAATATCTGCACAATTCCTTAATCGGGACTAACCGCAGGAGATCAGGAGGCCATGCATGTCTGTGAGCAGCTGCCCTTGGGATCAGGAAGAAGAATCTTCATTTACTGTTGGAAACGCAGTTGCACTGAAAAGCTTTCTGGAGATCTAATTCTCTGCTGCAAGCAGAGGAGACCTGGGGCCACAGGAGCTCTGAGGACACTGCTCACAAATACTTGGGCTTCACTTCCAGGAAGAGCACCATTGCTGGGGAAGAATTCTGTCTCCTTTGTAGTTTAGGGCAAGTTCATGAAGAGATTAAAAATCTTGACACTGACCTTCACTGAAAATGTGTTAAGAATCCGGAAGAGTGAACATACCCCCAGAACAGCAACTGCTGTTTTCATCAGTCCTAAAGAGGACCAAGGACTGTGATTCGATCAGCTGGAGAGGATGTACTGGTGATCATTAGACCCTTTTCTGATCCTGACCAGTACCGCTTTCACAAGAACCTGCAGGTCAAAGTCACCTGCCTGGCAGAAATTCAGCCTAGGAAGGCTGGTTAAACAGCCGTAAGAAAGAGGCATCTTCAAACAGAAGTGTGAAACGTGTGGAACTTTTAGTTCTAGCACAAGAAAAGATTTTAACCCAGTTTCAGATTTTAAGTCCATCTCCCTAAACAAAAGCAGCTGAAGTTGAAATGAGCCAATTCTGCAGATCATTATGCTGCTATTACACAATTCCTTCTAATCCCTGAAGTGTGGAAGATGTGCCAACGCCAACTCAGGCACATCTTTGTCATTTCAGCTGGACTTCCATCCTTTCCACTAAAGACTTCATCCTGCTACACCATTCTTGACAAATGCTAAACACTAAAATCTCCCAAATATTTATTGCAGTTTCTTTGGCCATGCTATCACAAGTGCCTAAATTCCCCTTCTCAGTTGGAGAGCTAGCTAGACCAGAGGTCTCCAAATCTTCCAGCCTAATAAACATCACAAAGGCTCATGAGCCCCTATGAGTAGTAAGGGAGAGATTGTTTGCACCACAAAAAGAACAAAAATGACCAGCCATCCCCTGCTGGCTATTCTCCTCCCATAGAACTTGGTCTAATCCCCTCCACCCTATAGTCCTGAAAGCAACTGCCATGCATACTGATTCTCCCCCTAGCTTGGATGTGACTCCTAGAGGACCACTGCCAGCCAACTGCTAAAGCAGCCCCCTCTGAGATGCTGTGTTACAGCAGAAGGCTGCTTTTCATCCTTCTGTCTCAGAGACTGCCCAAAGAAACTGCTAGGCTGGTTGCAGTTCTCCTGGGCTCATACAACAGCAGAGTTCTTCAAACAACCTCTTTGGGTTTCCAAAGCCAAACAGATAAAAGGGCTTAGGAGCCCTTTCAGACTTTAAGACAGCCACTTTGGGACCCTCCCTGAGCCAGCAGGAGAAGCAACTTGGGCTTGTCCAGACCTTTTGGGGAGAAGGCAGAGGATGCAATCCAAGGAGCACATTTCTATTTCTCTTCCAACAGTCACTGCTTACACAGCACCCTTCATGTGAGGAGGTATACATGCTCACTGACAAACAATGCAGGGAGCAAGGGCACAAGGTACCCAGGGAAAGGAGAAAGATGTGCCAGAAATAGGGGGTTATGGCAGCTCTCAAAGCCACCCCTGTGTGCTTAAGGCCAACCCTGAAAGTACTGCTGTCTCTAAAAGAAGCCACAGTTGAGAAGGTAACATTATAAACCTATAAAAAAAGGTTTTATTGCTGCTTACTAGCTGGGACATGCAGAACATGTGTTGCAGGGGAACATAGCATGATTTTATTAGCAAACACAAAGCCATTCATGCAGAGTGGCCCAAATGGGGTGGGTTGAATTAAGAGAACAATAGCAGCTCATCAGATGGCCCTTTCTTCCACATATGTCTTTAGCTTCCTATGCTAGCAAATACTTAAAGCAACTTGGAAATACATTTTCATCTGAAGATCCTCAAGTTATTAACACATTAGATTAAAATCAAAATAATTGAGAACTTAACTTATTCCTGACACTGTTCATTAAAGGACTAAATCTAAACCACCAGCAGTCAGCCAGCCTCCTCCCTCTGGAAAGTCACTTGCGATCAAGTGACTATTTGCCCCATTTAGCCCAAGCACTCTGCAGCTCTGCAGACACTAAACGTGATGGTCTTTAGGGACTGAACACAACATTGCCTTGCTGCCTGAGCGTGCGCGTCACAGGAGAGCTGTCGATCCCTCATGTTGTCCAGGGAATGATGTGCTCAGGCTCAGACCAATCTGAAAGGACAAAAGCCCCATCCCATTGTGTCAGAGGCTAATGCTAACCATGTTTCAAATTCGAGCATGGATTCCAGTTCCCCAAATAACAAAACAATAGACACCAAAGAGGAAAAGTGGAAACTGCTGCTTGGGTAAGCTTGCCACAACATGCTGGCTGGAAGTGTGCTGCGACTAAACCCTGCTACAGCCAGGCTGGGGCTCAGCACACCAGGGCAGCACATAGGAAACACAAGGTTGGGCTCCCCCTTTCCGAGCTGCCTGCTGGCCCGTCTGCCTCCCTCCCTGTTTCATCTCAGCTCTTCTTGCAGTGCTTGGTCAATGCACAGTCCTTATGCTGTCCACTCACACCAGGGTGGAAAGAATGAGAACAAGATGAGCAGAAGAGACAGAGGACAGCATAGAGAGGGGCTCGGGAAGGAGAGACTTCAAAAGTCACACAGCAGGCTCTGGCTCTGAATGTCCTCGCAACGGGCACCCCTGCAGTGACTTAAGGATCTAGAGTTGCCTCAGTCTTGTTTTATGTCTAACTATTTTTAAGACGTTGTTTTGCAGAACAACCAGGTAGGTGAGCACAGAGGCTGCTGCTTTAAAGCTGGTGTGAGGAACGGCCTGCCTACTGTTCCTGGTTTAAATTACAGATTTGCCACAGGACACCAGTATAAATGATAAGGCTGTGGCGCCCTGGCTTAACCTTTGTCAAAGAATTCCTAATCTTCTCCCAGATTAGACTTTTGTTCTTGGTAACTGCCAGCCCAACACACCACCTAGACGGCAGGGGGCCAGGCCCACAAACACAAATTAATTACATCAGCTGTAATTCACACCTCTGGATGCTTTTGAAGCTACCCCTTATGTGCTTTTGCACAAGACAGCTGGGGGGAAAAAAACCAACTAGTAGTGTATCACACTGAAATACAGATTTCTGTTGCGGAAGGAACACTACACACATTAAACTCTAATATCCCAACTGGTGAATTCAAGCAGATGCAGATTGTTTCAGTGCTGGTCTGTGTCTATCAGATTGCCCAGTCCACCTGGATGCTTCTATGATCTGCAACAGCAGCAATAAAATGGACATAGAGCAAGTTCAGCTCATCATTTCATTGATCAAAGCCCCAGAATTCAGTCTCTTTCCCCCACAAGGGCACAGACAGAGGAGCTTCACAGCAGCTGCAGACAGACACTCATCATTCAGCCACACCAAAAGGAAGCTGAAATGTCTCTAAGGAGGAAGCTGTTCCATGAGGGCTAAAAAATCACCCATCCTAATGCAAATTGTAACGTTTCCCCCTCCACAGCCCAGCAAGCGGTGGCCTCCAAACACCACCACTGTGCAAACAACACACCAGAAGCGTTACAGCCACAGTAAACTCTGCAATATGACCTTGAGGCGAGCAACGTGCCCATGTGTCTCTGAGAGAGAGCTCGAGCTCAGCATCGCTGCTTGGCCAGCAGCAGCAGACCTGTGGGCAGCACATGGCCAGGTAACTGTGCAGCCATTCCCACTGCTCAGCACCCTGCAGGGAACACATCAAAGGTTTAATCAATCCCATGATGGTGCTGCACAGCATTCAAGGCAGAAGGACAAACTCATTTTCCTATAATTTACTGGAAAGAAATTGCAGAGCAGCTCAATTTGCTCAAAGACAATTCCCCATCACACAGGGTGACGGCTGCAGCAAGGAGACTTGGCCATGCTTTAGCAGTCAGCACTAATGAAGCCATGCAGATCTCAACCCTAACCCATGCCAAGACAACATCCAAAGGGAAAACTCCATGCTGCAGTCCTCTCCCTGCTTCCTTCCTGCTCCTCCAACCTGGGGACTGCAGATGAAGAAAACCACCAGCGGCTTAATGAAGGATGGGCAACCCCTTTACATGTATCAGATGATCACTACCCGGAGGCTGATGAGGAAGATAGTGGCCATAAGCTCATCCTGCTGGAATGGAACGTAAGAAATGCTGGTGGCTTTCTGCTTCCCAGTGAGCAGGGTGGCCGGATGAGGTTGGGGAAGACAAGTTTTAGCCATTTTTGCTGGTTTAGCATTCCTACAGCGACCACACACTGCACAAGAGCAACTTCCGAGCCAATTAGAAAATTAAAAAAACCCCAAAACTAAGACTAATTGCTTAAGATAAAAACACCACTTATCTCCCAAATGATTTTCCCTGACCCTTTGGTGCACGCAGCTTTCCTCTGAATGAAAACGTGAGCTATTTACCCAGGGTGGGATGTTCATGAGGGCTGCTCGTGTGTCAAGACAAGGTCAGTAAGGCTGGAGGATTCTGTATTTTAATTCTTTTTAAGGCCAGAGGCTACAGATTGGAAAACCCAGCAAGCAAGCTTGCAGACCCTCACATTACCCTCCTGGTCTGCATGAGAAGCAAGAAACTGGAAGTCAAACGCAGGCCGAGAACAAATGTTCCAAGTTAAATATGTTAACAAATTAGATAATTGGAGTGAAAATGCTGCCCAGTGCCCCTCAAGAGGCTGGGAGTGGCTAGTGGGGAGATGTGTTAAAGCTGCAGAGATGCACGGCTTTCGTTCACTGTGCACTGAGGTTATGTGGTGGTGAAGCACTAATGTCAGAAAATACACATCATATCTTCAACTCAGGATTGTTAGGATCAAGCAAAGAAATGCAGCTCCCAGCACATCTTGAGAGGCACCTCCTAGGCCTCCACCATGAATCAGAGCTGCTCCTCAGTGCTTGCTCCCAAAAAATACACAGTTTGCACCCTGGAGCAACAGTCAAGGGGTGCCTGGGGTCCACCTCCTCCAGATTTTCCAAAAGCAAGCTGCTTTCTACTGATGGGTTTCTTTGGGGTGACAAAGCCGTCCATGCATGTAGGGATTCTGCAACTCCAAGCCCAGGCAAGGACAGTGACCACCTTTCTGTGCAGGCTCTGCCCATGGACCATCGCAGCTAGAACAACACAAGGCCACACTCTTTCTTTCCATAGCCTGGAAAGAATCCCAGCAATTTCAAAGACATCAGTCTCCCTGCCTGCCACCTCCTGTGGATTTTCAGCATGGCTCCTTGATATTGCGAATGTCAGCTCCATGCCCCTCATGATCGAGTTATTTCAAACATTTTCAGCCTGTGTTGTGTGCCGAGGTAGAGTTGGGTGTGAAGAATGCATTTGTTGAGTTAACTCTGTTTTACTCAGCAAGTGGAACAAATTTCATCACCCCCTACAAGTCCATTCTGTTTTCTATTTATACCACAGCCAATTGGTGCTGGACTCGGGAGCAGCAGGAACAGGTGATGTAATGCACTGTACAAACAGCATTCTGTTCATACAGTGGGAAAATAAAGTGCATTCTCTTGGCTTCTTTGATCATGCTTAAAACAATCAGATTAGAAGTCACAGATAACCCAATACATGCTGGAGATGAAAGGACTCTGGAGAAATAAATCACCCAAAGTTAGATATTAAGCAAGATTTCTCTCTCAACAATCAACTTATCTGCGGAGAGAGGAGGAATGACCATGCGGTTTCAAAATCCTGCCAGGCATTTTATTTATTTTTATAATACCATAAAGCCACTCCACCCACTTTTTCAGAATGAACGTTGCATTACACAACACATCAAAGAGACTTTATGGCCTAAATTAAGCAATAAAATAGTTGAGATTGTGCGTTATGCTGAAAATTGGCCTACTCCTGGTGCCTGGTGAGATGGGAGGTGAACACCACAGGTTTAGAGCACCTGAAGAAAGCTCGGGGCAGCATGGCCTGAGGTATCAAAGTGTGTGGCACTTGCATTAAATAGACCAAAGTGAAGTTTGAGGCCTTTTATGCCCATTGCAACCCTCTCTTGCTAGGCGATGGTACCAACCTAAGGCATGGCACAGGATACTGTTGCTGGCATAAATAGCCTGTGCATTAATAGGATATGGTTCTTTATGCCCATGACCTTTAAAGTTTGGTTTATAGGTTAAGTTCTGTTGGAAGCTGCTGGGCTTCATGGACGTGGTTCCCCACCTTTGACACCAAGGATGCCTCAGGAAAAGTGGAAGGGAAAACCCAGGGGAAAGCTATTAGTAGGTCTGCAGCATAACCATGCTTCCTACCATCTGGCCATCTCCTGCCTCTCCTACCTTGATCAAAATCACACAAAATGCAGAATGAATTAAAGCCCCTCCTAAAATGCTTTCTGCCTTGTATGCAATTTTAATTGAAAAATAAGCAGGAGATGGGATATGTAGAAGTGATGTGTCGGTGGCAAGTGCTTATTTTCTAGCTCTGGCTTACATCCTTAAAAGGAAAGGTGAGAAACAAAGTATATCAAGAGAGAAGCAAGTTGGCAGGTCCATTGCTTCAGAGCAGGCACTAGGCAGTGCTTCCACCGAAGCAGCTTGGGAGGCATGAAGGAAAGTCAACTTGCAACACCCCATGAGCTGGCAGGTCCCACACCCCCCGGTGCGTGTGGGTCCTTCCCTTCCCGCTCTCAAAACAGGGCTTTTTAAAAAAAGATTTAATTAATTTAGGCCCTATCATGATTTCTGTGGCCTGACTCACAGTGTTTGATCTCCCAAGGCTGGCGAGAGGTGTTTGAGCCTGCCCTCTGAGCCCCCGGCACTCCAGCCAAGCACCAACAATGACTAGACAGACTTCAGCGCCACTCCTTCCATCTATCAATAGAGTCACTGTTGGGCGAGCTGACTCACTGCTTTCCCTGAGAACTGTTCGGCACCGGTCTGCCATCAAAAGAGCAAAAATAAAACCAAACAATTCTATGTTTGTGGAAAGTGAGTTTAGAAAGAAGAGGGGGTTTATTTTAAGGTTTTGTTTTTAGGAGGTTCCTCCAAAGGAAACCTGTGCTGCTGCTTTTGGGCAGCAGAATGGGCTAGGAGCTCCTGAAGAACACTCAGTGGCTCTTGATTCTAAGTCATGCTCTAAAGGCACAATGAGGAGGATATTTAAACCTAAAGACTGAATGTAAAGGAAACAGATGTACACAAACATCTGAAAACCCAAGCTATGGGATCAGACCTGTTCATAAACCAGCCTGCCTTGCAAAAGGTTCTCTCAGGGCAGCAGTGGGCAAGGAGAGGGCTTTTAATTCTCTCTTTATGGCTCTCTACCTCCCTACACAGAATGTAAAATCCCAGACTGGCAGCACCAATTCATGTTGCTTCTTCTTCCACTATTCCTCAGAGCTGCGCTTGGGCTCAGCACAGCCAAGCCCAGGTGGAGACGAAGGAAGGGTGAACATACCCAACCTGACACTTCTATTGCTGCTGTAAAATGTAAGAACAGAACTTCAACAAAGAATTTCCTAGTAATGGCCAAGTTCAATTAAGTATTAAAGTTTCACCAGGGACAGATACAGCTTGAGAAGATGATGGCAATGAAAGCTTCAGCATGAGTGAGCCTGACATAAACCCAGGGAGACACAACTTTACAGATAGACCTTGACCATTCAACATACACCCCAAGTCATCCCAGAATCCTAAACCCACACTTCCTCATGTGCCTTGACATCACAGTTGGCTCAAGGGCAGGTGAGCAGCAGCAGCAAATGGGACACAAGGACCAACTCACTGGGCAGACATGCCAGAGTGGGACAAGACATGCTTTTAGTCTGCAACAGATCCAGGCTCAGTATAGCCCTATTCTCTGCCTGCTGTACAGCCAGGTACCATCATACACCAATGAGAACTGGGGTTCTCCATATCTATCGGTTTCCTTTAGCCTGCTAAGCTTTAATTAAGTGACTTCTCTACAGTATTAACGGACATCAGCAAGCTCTACCACATCTTCTGATTAACTGCATTTAAGCAATTAATTCCAATTCAGCCTGTTCCTCATGAAACTTCATGCAGTATGTCAGAATAAAGAGATGCCAAGAAGACACCAGCTGTCTGAAGAGTGTTTTAGGAAAGCACAAGTCAGACTTCTACACACTGCCACACAAAGACGGTGTTTAAGATTTCCAGGTTCTTTGAAGACCTCCAGGACTTTACAGTAGACACCAGCTCCAGTACAAACAAGTCACCTAACACAATTACAAGTCATGGTCGAGTCTCCAAACTTATCTCAATCACTCTTGATTTCCTGTTTGCAGCATTGACAAATAAAAAGCTCTATATTACAGGTAATTATACTTCACAGAGGACAACAATTAAGAAATAGCCAATTACATTTTACAAGCTGAGGATAATCAAAAGCTTCCTCAAATATCTAGAGTTGCAATAAGCAGTTAGAAATGGCAACTCCCAACAAATTGCAGGTAATTTAGAGCAATTTACACAGATGACATATTTCCCTATCTGTGTGCAAAACCTTCAAACTCAGTTCTCAAAAATACTGCAGGAGTTCCTGGAATGTATCACTGCTGATTTCTAAAAATAGTGCACTGTCCATTCTCACCTTTCTGGCCTCTGAGGCGAGATGCAGGACCTCCAACCTCCATGCCGCAAAGAGAAATACACCACTAGAACAGATTTGAGATCAGGTATCTAAAACCCAGGAGGATAGTAACGTGCATTCCAAGCCTAAACAACAACAGCAACAAAAAATCTATTCCTTATATTGCTGTTATTTGAAAAACATTCTCAATTTTATTACTGCATAATTTGATTTAAGCCTAATAGTTTTTAAAAGGACAGTCACTTGCTTTATTTGTAAGCCAGTGGGGAAGCTCCCTCACAGTCAATGCATGAGAACCAGGATCAAACAGCAAATTAAAAATCATTAAACCTCAAGAGGAAAGGAAACATACTTTTTCATTTTTAAAGCTTAAACCTTCAGATATGAGATTTTAAAACACCTCTAGAAGAACATGGGAGGAGAGACAGACAAGGATACGATCTGCTGCATATGGCTGCTATAGTAAAGTAGCTTCATCCTTGTCTTTTGATGCCTAGTTTTTGGCAGGGAAAGAAATGCTTTTCCTTGTTCATGTGGCTTTAGCTGCTGGATCTGCACTTTCACCTCAGAGCAGGCTCTCATATTGTATTTCATGATTATTCATGGGTTTGCCTGTCTCCTTGCCACCAGTCCAGCTGTTAGTGCCATTACTTGACTACATGAGCATATGAGTTTCTGCAGGGCTCACTGTTGCATAAAAACTGATTAAGGCCTTCAGACATACATGCGACAGAGGTGGATCAGCCTGGCAGTCAATTAAGGACTAAAATCACAGAGGTGTTGGTTGGAAGGAACCTCTGAAGGAGCAGAGTAGTCCAGTCTCTGGCTTGACATGGGACTACTGCCAATACCAGAGGAAGTGACCATGCCTGATGTACTTGCATAAGTATTTTAAGAAATCTGGTGAGAGAGGTAAAATCACAATCAGCTATGGGGAAATACTGGAACAGCCTTTCCTCTTCTCGTATTGTGGTGATCACGGGAAGAGCAAGGGGGAAGGATTAACACAAGCAAAGCCAACAACATGCTTAAAAGCGCCTGGGACAAGCTTTAACACACTTCACTATAACAAGTGATGCACGCCTGTTTTGTCTATACGGGAAGCTGGAGATAGGAAGATTAGTAAAGCAGTAATAAGGCACTCCTACAGGACTCGAAGGGCATTCTGACCTCAAACAGCTTCTGACAGCTCGCACAGTCAGCAGGTCCCCAGCCAACACGTGGTCATAACATCTACCCTCTTCTCTATTCCACCTCCTCAAGCCTGGATCACTGCAGGTTGCAGACTGCAGGCGATACTTCCCCACAACCATCCCCTCCTTTCCTGCTATGGCACTAATGCTCTGATGCTCCCCATCTTCACACTCACTCCAGCACCTGAGAAGGATTTCCCATCCCTGAGGTCTCCACCACTGCTTTGTTTCCAAATTCATGCTCAAAATATGGCAACACAGAGGAAATTGATGCACTTGAGTACTAAGCCAGTAAAGGTGAAATTCATCAGCCTAGCATAAATGGCTGCAGCATCAGCTGGGGAGGGGGACTTGGCGCAAAGGTTCCCCTGCATGAAAGGAAGAGCTCGTGAAAACCTCTTTAAGGTCTAAAGGGGCTGACTGTCTAACACAGAGTCTAGATTGCAGGGACTGTGAGAATGAAGACCCTGGGCCCACTGTAGAAGAGGATCTGGTTCAAGACCATCTTAAGAACCTGAACGTACACAAGTCCGTGGGACCTGATGAAATCCATCCGCGGGTCCTGAAGGAGCTGCAAATGAAGTCGCTAAGTCACTGACCATCATATTTGAAAAGTCATGGCAGTCAGGTGAAGTTCATGATGACTGGAAAAAGGGAACTATAACCCCCATTTTCAAGAAGGGGAAAATGGATGAGCCGGGGAACTACAGAGCAGTCAGCCTCACCTCTGTGCCTG
>JANRGW010031439.1:65595-80364 GCA_024733675.1 Psilopsiagon aymara
GGACTTGGGGGTGTTGGTCGATGGAAAAATGAACATGAGCCGGCTTCAGTGTGCGCTTGCAGCCCAGAAAGCCAACCCTATCCTGGGCTGCATCAAAAGGAGTGTGACCGGCAGGTCAAGGGAGGTGATCCTGCCCCTCTACTCTGCTCTCGGGAGACCTCACTTGGAGTATCGTGTACAGTTCTGGTGTCCTCAACATAAAAAGGACATGGAACTGTTTGAACAAGTCCAGAGGAGGGCCACGAGGATGATCAGGGACTGGAGCACCTCCTGTATGAATATAGGCTGAGAAAGTTGGGGCTGTTCAGCCTGGAGAAGAGAAGGCTGCATGGAGACCTCATAGCCGCCTTCCAATATATGAAGGGGGCCTACAGGGATGCTGGGGAGGGACTCTTCATTAGGGGCTGTAGTGATAGGACAAGAGGTAACAGGTTAAAACTTTAACAGGGGAAGTTTGCATCGGATATAAGGAAGAAGTCATTTACTTTAAGGGTGGTGAGGCACTGGAATGGGTTCCCCAGGGAAGCTGTGAACATCGCTGGCGGTGTTCAAGGCCAGGTTGGACCATGCCTTGGGTGGCATGATTTAGTGTGAGGTATCCCTGCCCATGGCAGGGGGGATGGAACTAGATGATCTTAAGGTCCTTTCCAACCCTAACTATTCTATGATTCTATCTGCAACACTAACAGGTGACCCTAAAGAGGAGGAAGGATTTCTTTTCAAACTCCATCTCCACCATAACTGCACTGGTAACAGTACGGTTAGAAAGAGACCCCTCTACCATACTCCAGACTGTTTCACTCATCCTCTGCGCCAAAGGCAGAGTAACTCAATGCTGCAAATCCTGTTCACACTCATCATCACTCAGAACTGAATATAATTCTGTTTGGCAAACCTCCCTGTTTTGTTAAGTTGCTAACTAACATGAACCAGGTAATTTCAAACGCTTGCTCTTACAATTCCGATTTTGCCTACCTGGAATATCAATGTGTGCACATTTGCCTTAAAAATAAAAAATATTTTAAAATTAAAATGTTAAAGTACGTTTTTTCTTCCCTGCTAATTGCCTTCTGTGGCTTGGCATCACCTCTGTGGACAATAGGTGTTCCTGCCTCTACTGTCCCATCTGGAATGAGAGGTTTGGCTCCAATCCCATCCTCTTTCTTCAGTTCAGGCTTCCAGGATGATTTCCAAAGCTGGGAAGTGAGAGGATTATGCTACTCCACACCACCTGAGGCAATACACTACACCCAAGTCCACAGCCCAAGATGGGCTACCTGGGAGGGTTTGTGACATTGCTGGTGCCAAGCCACAGGTGGCAATTAACAAAGAAAAAGGGTTGCTCGTAGCTTGACTGCTGGCAGTGTGGTTAATGGCTCCAGACAGAAGAACCTACATGAGGTGAGAAAGAGAGCAATCCATGTGGAGCTGACTCAGAGCGTCACCATCAGGGACCAAAACCCAGATGACCTTGCTGAGTCCAAGCAACTGCTGCCTTTCAAAGGTGTCCTGCCACTGTGGGGGCAAATCCAGAGAGCTGTAGGATCCATTATACTTCTGAGCATGTAGAATAGCTTTGGGCAGGCACCAGAGGACTGCAAGCCCAGAATCTTCACTATAAAATCAGTGAGAGTGGAGCTACAGCTCCAACAAGCTACATGCCCCAGGCTGAGGGTGCCCAAGTCAAGTGCAATTGGCAAGAGACACTTGGGTTTCAAGGAGAGAAGCTCCGGCACTGCATCAAGAAAGGAAAACTGATCAACATGAGGCCAGCTGGTTTTTCTGCCAAGATTGCTGTGGGATCAGAAAAACCTCCTTGAACTCTTGACTAAAGCTGCAGGCAGCAAGGTTCAGCAGGAGAGGGGCTAGAACAAGCACTGGACTTTCTGCCTTCCTCAGATTTGCTCATCTCTTGAGGCAAGCAGTGTGATGAAGCAGTGGAGCTTGACTGGTGACCTCTCCCAGGGACTGAGGACACCCTGCTAAAGTCTGGGTCAGAGATGCAACTCCAGATGTCAGTTTTAGATCCTTCCCCTCCTCTCCCTGCTGCAGCAGGTGCCTGCCTGTGCCTCTTGCTGGAGGAAAACGTGCTCTGAGCCTGATGAAACTGGGAGGTGTTTGTTGTTCGCAGTGACACCCACTGCAGTGCCAGATGCCCTCCCGGCCACGTGGGCAAGCGCCCTGCCCTGCACGGATGCTTATCTGGGCTGGTGCATTGGGCAGAGTGCTGTGTTAGCATAAAACCAACAACAACCACCCCGACAATTCTCAGCCAGTTCAGTGTAGCACATTTCCAACTTCTTGGCAACCACAAAGAGAGCAGCATGTGAACAACGTCCCTCTCTCAGCGCAGACCACCTTCTGAACATCTCAGGGCTGAAAATGAAAATTGTGAGTTTTGCTCAGCTGGGCAGAAAGCAGCAGCACCTGCAATGACATACAAGGAAAAGCACCACATGTTCCAAACCCTGAAAATCAGATGTGGCCAGCCTGCTGCATCCAAAAGGGACCACCCAAAGGAACTTCCCCCATTTCTTCCCCAGACCTCTACAATCCATACAACAGATATTGCTAAAAGGACTTAAAAAGAGGAGAGCAGATACAACCCCCAGTTTGGCTGTCGTGGCTGCGGGCACGCAAAGCTGCTCCTCAGCCACCTCTGCACCAGTCCTGTCAGTGTATTTGTATCATTAAGCTCCTACAGCCTTTGCATCTAAACCTACAGAGAGCAAATCTGCATGAAACAGTTGTTAAAACGGCTGTAGCACCCTGGCTACCCTAGTGCCAGCCACAGCCATGACTGACTGCACCTCCCCAGTGAAAACTCTGGAGATGGGAAGGCTCGAAGAGACAAAGGTGTGCTGGGTTTACCTTTGAAGGGATTTAGATCTGGGGCACTCACCACTAACAAACTGCTGAGACAGGCATTTACTCAGGTGTATAAACACCATGGACAGCAAATGCCAGCCTTGCAAGAATTCTCTTCCAAAGCTTAAGAAGAAATTCAACATGTTTTCAAGTAAATATGGATGAATCATGCAAAAAAACTTTTTACATTTTATCTTCAGTTTTTGACACTGATTGTGCAGCTGTTCTGTTTCTAATGCAATTATATATTCCCACCTACCTGTACTCTTAGTGTGTAGCAGAGAACCTCAGGTAGCAAAAAACCTGAATCATACGCTGGCACCTCCTTTTGGCCTTTGGAAGTGACAGAACAGTTAACACAAAACTTAATTTATTTGAGGTAGGAGGGGGAAAGAGAGGCCGCAAGTTAATTTCCCTTAGAAGCCCAATGGTCCCCACCCAGAAACCTGCACACAAAAGAATACTGCCTTTTAAACTGGTAGGTTAGGTCTGAGACCAGAGCAAAGGTTTGTCAACCATGACAAGCCACAGCTTGTTTAACAGTCGACCGGAGGGTTGAAAAGTCTAATAAAACCAAAGGGCCTTCCATAACAAAGCTGCTGCCACTTAAGAAGAACATTCACACCCATTCAGAAGGGTTTTTTCAAACATGCAAAAGTATTTGGAGCCTCTAAAGCGAGCAAAGACAAACCAAACCCCAGCAGCTAGAAACTGAAGCCGGAAAAAAATGAAGACATGAAGGGAGCTATAAGGAACACTGGGAACAGCAAGTAACTAACCACAGGAAGAGATAACAAAAATGCTGCATGACCTCCCATCACTTGGATGCCTTTCTAAAATAGACACTTCAGTCTGGCCACAAGTTGTTCTGCAAGAATCACTGGGTGAAGCTGAGTGACCTGTTATCTCCAGGATTACCAAAGGAAAGTTTTTCCCATGCCCATTTGGAAAGCTTCCTCTCTTCAGAAAGAGGAAGGTTTATGGATCAGTTTTAGCAGGTTCCACCAGCCTCTTCAGGGGAAGACCCAAAACCACCATTCGGTGACAGCGGGATGCTCTGCCCTCTCTAATGCCTCCATCTGGGGTAATTTCCCCAGCCAGCAGCACTCAAATCACCTCCAGGTCACAAACTCCACTGCACGTATCCCGAAGGGAAAACTGCGGTGATGTTTTACAATGTGACAAATCCTACGCTGCAGTGACACATCCACACACCCCTCACCGTCTGTTCCCACCTCATTGCAAGCTTATCTATTTTTGCTGACATTAGCCCATCTTGAAGTGAGCCTGGTCAAAGTAGCTTTTCTCAAGAGAGGAAAACAAAGTTTCCCTGAATGGACACATGTTTGCAGATACATTAAACATAAATACTTCCACAAGGAAGAAGGCAGCTTCTGATGTTTCTTTTCATAGAAGACACATGGACCAAGCTACAAAGGACTTGGGGTGACAGTCTTCATCCAGCACCAGCAGATCAGCAGAAGGCACATGCTGCACACACCTGAGGTTGCTTGCATACCCACCAGCTTTCTGCTGTGGCTTTGCTCAAGAAGGAACATTTTTCATTTCCTAAGAAATAAATGTTATGACAGTCACATGGACTGAATTAAAAGTACAAAGAAACGGCCTCCTAGCCAAAGACCCCAACTTTTTATTAAAAAAACAAGAAATACATGCCCCATGGAAATCCAATCTCGGTAGGGCCACAAGGACAGCAAGAAGGTTCCAAGGTCATGTTTTACCCTCTTTTGAAGCAGGAATGAAGCTGACTTCCAAAGGAGGCATTCCATGCTGCAATGTGTACAGAGCTTCCCTTTCTTCTGTACATTGCAAATTTAGTGCAAGAACTTGCTGTCTTTGCTTGGGCACTCTTATTTATACACAATAAAGCCCTTGTGCAGGAGATCAAGGCTGTATTTCATTGATTTGACACGATGGTTAACCTGTGAACTTTGCCCCTGCTAATAGAATAATTTCTATTTGTTGATTCCTCTTTTGGGATCCTCGAGGGTAAGAGTCGCTTCATCCCAGCTCTCATTTAAATGTCTGGTGCCAGATGGTTTTACAGCTCCTGCTTCCATACAGCAGAGCCACAACAAAGTTACTCAAGCCCAATAGCTACAGCTGGATACAGAGTCCCACACTCTCTCCTGTCACTCAGCTCTCATTAGTACTTTGCTTGTGAAAGCTTGGTGAGGTCCTTAGCCACCAAATGACTGATCTCACGTTAATATAGGCATTAGCTGCAGGTCTCAAAGCAACCACCAGGACCAGGCTGGCAGCAATGTCAGAACAAGGAATCCCTTCTTCCAGACAAATCTCACCCAGTCTGAAATGGTGATCGCCAGCCAAGAAAATGGCCAAAATTTATGACTGAAAAGCGTAAATCTGACACTAAGGGGATGGTTTCCCAGCAGAGTTAACCCATCCTAAACATGGACCACTGGAAAAAAGGCAACCTATTAGTTACTCAGACCTTCTAAATGCTGGTACTTTAAGGACAGGTTGTACCTTGGGAGCCATAGGATTAAAAAATTCCAGGTTTTACCACAAAAGTGCGCTCTGGAGTCTTCAAAGGTAAAATCCAATTTCCTCTTGGGTTTTACAGGATTTGGACAATCTGACATAAAACTGCAATGGTTCTGCTTAAATTCATCACTGCCTTACAACAGTGAAGAATCCAGACCAGGGCTGCGAGTAACGATGGTTTGGCTGTTTATACACAAGCGTGACCTCCTACAATTCAATTTCTGAGTGTGACTTCAGGCAAAGCAGGTTGCTCTGGCATATGACAAAAGGGAATGAGAAGATGAGTGTCTCCAGAAGAGTCAAACCTTTCCTGAAGCGCACGGAGCTGGTATTCGGGGTTGCACCAGTGAAGAGACAACTTTGGCCCTGATGGGCAGAGATGGGAACTGCAGCCTCCAGAGCAGCTCACACCTGAACCACATACATACTGCAGAGGTGGGAAAAAATGAGCCTTTTAATAAACAAGACACCCCAAAACAGCTGACCACTGTGGGATGGTGTATTTCCAAAAGTGTCATCTTTGTAGAGTCCTAACCTGCACTTACAAGTGAAACAGGCAGTAATTAGCTGATTATTTGCATTAGGATGGATGGTGTTTGACCCAGTTTACATCCAATTTGCTGAAAAGTGTAGCTTTCCCCCAGTATCATTCCACTTCCAAATCACCTTCACTAACCTACTAGCAAAGTGAGGACATCCCATTGCCATGGAAGAGGCTGATAACAAGGCAACAAGGACAACTATCCCAAAGACACGCTGAGATGGTACAACAGCGGCTGCTCCACGCTGCCCAGCAAGCCCAGGCAGAGCAAACCCCTGCTCTCAACCAAGTGTCAAATCTTTTCAGAAAGATGCTCAGAATTATATTCACCAGCAATTTGACTTTTTAATCATTTCAATTACTATGACTAAAACCCTTCAGTTGGAACAAAACCAGGGGAAAATACCCCTCTCCTTCTGAAACAGCCTGCCTAGCTTAACAGGCTGTACCAAATCGTGAAGGTTTTTTGCTTTTGTGGTCTTCACATATTTCACTTAATGCAGATAATTAACCTCAGTTTCTGATTTCAAATCCTCCACATAAGGAAGCAAAGTGATTGAATACATTCACTGACAAGATGGAAAATTAAAATATTACTACAGCTTCTGCATGCAGCTCAAAAGAGAGGGCTTTGCAGAAGATCTTTCTTCTTTCATTTGACTGATTAACTGTAATTTGCTTAATGGATTTAAGGATGAGCCTAATAATCCAATGATATTTCCAGGAACTGATTCTGGATATCAGCACCTCCACTCTGAGGGTTTTTTTAAACACAGTGATTTTCTGCACTACACATACAGCCACTTCCGAAACCAGATTTTCCCACTGATTCTAATAGAATAGATTTATTTTAAATGCATGGTGACCGCATGACTGGCCTTGCACTGAGCAGCCATAGTGCTGTAGCTTCTTGGAGGACCTTCTGAAGCCCCAAAGCTAGGGACAACCCACAGCTGTGGTGTACCCCAGCAGCCAGTGACCCTGCCCAGTGAGTACAAAGGACTTCTTGCATGGCTTGTGAAGGTGGGAAAGAAATCAAGCAGCTCTACCCTAACATGAGCCCAGCATGTGTTCCTTCAGCACCCCTCACCCTTCTCAGTCCCTTTTCCACCAAAAAAACCCAGCGTAACAGGATTTCACAGTCTGTCTCAATAGTTAATAAATCCAGGATCTAACAGACTATTACAGGAAAACATCCAAGAGGCAGTCATTTTTAAAACGTCCAGTGGTAACTAATTATTCAGGGGATTAGTCCATTATAGCAACAACAAAGAAAGCCTTAAAACATAAAGGCAAGTTGAACGGCAGATCATAACCAAGGTGTACCCACCCTGTGGCCTACTTCCTGGGTGCACTTCTCAGTATCCTGAGATCTGTTTAGAACTCAAACCATTCCAACTTCCAACCTGGTCCTCAAAATATACCACTTCATTATTTGTGCTATCCCTGTGTCCTATCATTTGTATCCTATCAAAACAGGACCATGGCCAAATCAGCCACAAAGCCCTCCAAAGATGGAGACTTGGTTCCTGGGCTATACTGTGCTCCCCAGGAAGATTCGTTTCCTGGTGTGTCCAACCAGAATCTCCTTAGCACCAGAAAGGAGGAGATACAACCCCCATTTCATGCCTTTAAGAGAAAAGATTTTGTAACCCAAACAGAACTCAATCACAACGCAGTTAAGTAGCTGTTTGCTAGAGGAGGAGAGAAAATGCTATTCATTTATCAAATGAGAGTGCTAAAAGCTTAACTACCTGTCTTTAAAAGGAAGCCAAAGCATTGATCCATAACCAAACAACAAACACAGCACCATTTCACCTTGATTTGTGTAGAGGCAAAGCAATGGGCACAAAAGCTATTCTTCAAATAAAATCCATTTTAAAACTTGGCAACTACCAGTATAAATTCTTCACACTGTTAACATAAGCATTTCCTTGCAGACGTTTCATCAGCTTAACAACGTATTTAAAAAAGCTGGTGCAACTTCTGTGCAAATCACCATCAGTCTTTGCCTTGTATATCTTACAGGACTCTGGTCACTAAATTACCATTTAATGCTGTTAGCATCAGACCCCACCTCCCCAGCTTCTTTCAAGAACAACGCAGAACCAAACCTATTCTTCCATAACTTATTTTCTTTAAAATTGGAAATAGCTGCTGCTCTATACAGACCTCAAATCATGTAACAATTACAAGTAACGTTATGGGTTCAGCAATTTTCATTCAAGTTAAGTTTCTTTCCACCATTACTTATGGGTATAATACTCAGTAGCTGCTTTCTTCCAGCCTAACTCCAAGATGAACATGCTGCCTCTCCAGTTAAAAGAAGCATCAGTAAGACAGTAACACATGCCTAAACTTTCTAAGCACAGACTTCTCCTGCACCAGCGCTTTTGATTTTGCATCCCCAGTCTTCCACCCGTTCGGTACAATTAACACCTCTTCCTTCACCACACAGTCTTGAGTCAGAAGTGTGCAATTTAATATTTAATTACAAGCAAAGCACCAAACCTCACAATTAGGTCTGCCAGTTAAATTTCACCTTCTTCCTGATGCAGGCCCAGCTTTTGACCGCTGGACCATTTATGCTGCCTAAGCAACAGAGAGATCCTACATCTTCCCTGAACCAGCCTACACTGCTCCTCTCCATGTTACCCTTCATCATTGCATCACCTCAGACCAGGGGTTGTCACATCCCTCCAAAGCTCCTTCAGATTTTCTCCCCTTGCTTTCCCTGTACACCCTGTAATGAAGGATTGCTAGCTGTATGTTGTAGGGAGAGCTGCCCTCACAGATGTCCAGAGGTTGCAAATAGCTGGACACAAGCACAAGGACCCTCCCGATGATTTCTGCGGGTCTGGTTGAGAATCACATTGCCCATCCTTTTATTGGAACCACCAACACTTGTGAAATGCCATGAGTTCAGTCAGCTCAGCACTGTGGAAATTCAAGCTTGAACCATGTAGCCAGCTCCCTTTTAAAAAAACCCAACAAAAAAAAACCATGTGTATGTCAGAGCCTCAGTTGAGAAACCACCACTGTATGTCCTCTCATCATTCAGGTTTCCTTTTCAGCATGTTGTGTGCTTCATGACACTGATCAAACCTCAAAACCATTGGTAGAACTAACCCAAATCTCCCAGTTAGCTTGGCTTTCAGAAGCTGCTTGCAGGTAACATCATACGCTCTTTTCATGTCCCACCATGGAAGAAAGCAAAGACAACGGCTGTGAGCACTACTCTCCAATGCTTCGGGAGCTGGAGAAGAGCCTGTTCCCACTCAGAGCTAAAGAGACTGCAGAAGAAACCCACCCTGAGTAACGACATGACTTTAAGACCTTTCATCACCAACACCAAATTTCCAGCTTTTTAAGATATATGTGTTTTCCTGGAGTGCTTGAAAACCAGACTGCAAGGCGATTCTCAGGCACATGTTTAATTCCTGCTCTGCGGATCAGAGGAATGCCATCCCGGCATGTCAGAAGAAGGTTAATGAATGATTTAGTTGCTCTCACAACCACGTTAGTGTCACTTTCGGAAGCTGAGTTAATGCCCGAGATCTTCAGGGGTTTCCCTCTTTGAAGTTCACTGATCCATAACCAATGTCCAATTAATTTGCAGGAGCCTAACTATAATGACTATTGGCCTTTTCCTATGCATACAAAACAACAGTGGGTAATGGCGATGCTTGTGGCTTCAGGATATTCTCAAATACACATGCGCATTTGCACTCCTTCAAATACCAATGCTAATAATGAGTTGTCTTCTGCTGCTTGAGGAATTTTCATGTTTGCTCCCCCGAGAGCAAAGCTACCACATCAAGATTTATAAACGCCCTGATGCAAAAAAATTTGGAGGTGATTCAAGATGCTCATTTGCTACCAGACAAATACTTCTGTTGCATTTGCTCTGATTCCTCTTTATTTAGGGTTTCCATGGAAGCCAAGGAATAGAAGTTAAATCTTTGGAAGATTACACAGGCCCTCAGATATAATGCAAAACAGCTTATTTCAACATTCCCTCAAGAACAGAAATGAGAAATTCTTCCACACATATGCAAAAAAGAAAAGATTTGTGGAGATTTTCAAACTAAACTGGGACTCAGCCTTTCAACTGCTGCACACAGCTACGGCCTCTTGCTGCAAGCAACTCCACCAGCTTCCAGAAGACTTCCACAGGTGAGGGAGGAAATGAACAAAAAAGTCTGTAGAATAAAGATGCTACAGCTTAAAAAAAGCTTGGTCAAGACAGCTATTGCTATACAACATCCGGGAAGTAAGTTAATTCAACCACAAGATCTTGCACAGAGAGGAACAATCACCTCATAAATTAGTATCTCAGCAGAATTTTTTTAGAGTAAAAAATGCAGGATTGGGCAGCTCAGCAGCATCCTCCATGGCAATGCTCTGAAGGCTGACTCCTTTGGTGAGAATGGCAAACATTTCTGTACCTCCCTACCCCACAGGTCAATGGAGTGTCAGTAGCCACAATGACAGGCTGTTGGACACGACAAATTAACAGCCAGGCATTTTTAATGACCTCCATCCTCCAGGTAAAGATTTATTTCATGTTGTTTCAATCTGGTATGAAAATGCTCAAGACTATGGAACTCTACTCCAAAATGCTTCTATTTCACAGCACATTTCTTGAATAATTTTAAAAACTGGCCCTGCTGTATTCAGATAATGGATAAAGTGCATTTTTGTCTGAAGCTGGAGCTGAAAAGAGCAGTGCTGCATGCACTGCATGCAGGTTTTTGCTACCTGCTCTAGTAAGGAAACTGAAGTAAGTTATTTTCGATCTTAAAGCCATTATCGCTTAAATAAAGGTACCTAAAAGACAGATTTTTCTAATCCTTCACTTACGGTGAGTACCCAAGTGCTCAGTGAAAATGCACTTCAAGAAACATTCAAGGTTTTTATTAACTCCAGGGGAGAGTCCCAAGACACTGGGATATTTTTTCCTGACTCCCGATTAAACCAGCAGGAGTTCGCATGAATTCCCCCTTTTTTCCCCCCGAGAGCTTTACATGCAACATCCCCTCCTCAAAATCTGTAAGGAAACAAGAATCAAACCAAAAACATTTCACCAGCTGAAAGGCGCCGAGACCTTGTGCGGGGTGGGATGTGTTTCCAGCTGCCAGCCTAAAGGGACGGCCGAGGAAGATTAAACACAGAAATGCTTTTCATAAAGCAGGCAGCTTTGAAGAGGACAGTTCAGCTAGTTCATTTCGTAACCTTCACAAAGCGTCAGATTCTAGCCTAAGCAGGTCTTAAAACAAGGAGATTTTATTTAAAAAAAAAAAAAAAGGAGGAGAAAAAAAAGAAGCAGGAATGTGTTCCGGAGGGGTTCTGTTGATTCAGCAAGGGTTAGACACACACACGCTTATTGATCCCAGAGAGCTCCCTGCTAAGTTAATTGTCTGGAATTTTAACTGAGCTCTCAGCAAGTTTCAAAATCCATGTTGGCTGGAAGTGGGTGGGGGACCCAGAAAAAAAACCCAGGCTGCAAAACTGCAACTCCTCCAGTTAAAAAAACCCAGCAATCACTTTGATAAAGGGAAAAGCTGCAGCAGGGAATGATTTTAACTGGATCTGGTGATTCTGACTTTGCCACTGCTAGAACTCAGCACCAGGAATCTCCTGTGCAAAGCAGTACCATTACCAGGGAGCACTGTGAACCACATTTCACTCATATAAACATTATCGAGCTGAGGGTATCTCCTGCAACCTTCCTGCAGCTTCAAGCGGTTGCTCATCACAATTTCCTGGTGCATTTACACAGAAAAGTTCCACCACAAGCTTACTTGCCTGCATTACAGGAACTGAACACTGGCTGTCTGCTGGTGCGGGCCATAGCCAACCTAAAACTGCGGCTTGCCCAACCGCCTATGTGTGCATGAGGCCAGCCATGGCTCTGCCCTGCCCACCAAGCCCTACTGGCCTCCATACCACATCCAGTAGCAGTTCTTCTGGGTAAGGAATGTGCTACAAGGATGAATTGGGGCAATCACACAGGAACAGCCAAAGACTACTTTCAATTAAAGCTTTGCATTCCATTAAAGCACTTGGACAATGCCATCCCATACCAACACAGATGCTCCCCACCACCCAAGGTCCTCCAAAGCTCCCATCACCCAGGTGCCCACGGTGGTTCCAGGATCCAATCCCTGGAGGCACCTGCAGAAGGGACGCTGTCCTGGTGCTCACCTACCTGAACTCCCTCCCCTCGCTGTAGCGCCGGGCTGAGGAGGCACGCTGCGTGGCTGTCTCCAGGAGCAGCTTCTGCGTGAGCCTGCTGGAAGGTGCTGAGTCCCTGCTGGCCTCAGGCTCGGCCTCTTGGTCACACTTCCACTCCTCATCCTCATTCAGAGTTGGCAGATAACCAGGCAGCCCTTTACCTGTCCCAGACCCTGAGCTCGGATCGCTGTAAATTTTTGGACTTTCCCCACCTGTCCTTGTGTATTCCAAATAAATATCTGACTTAAGGAACAAAGGGTAGGTATTGTCTTCTATCATGCACTGAATCTCCGTTTGGGCCTGGTCAAACATGTCAGGGTCAATCTGCAATTTCACGACACAGTCTTTGATGAAACTTTTTGTGGCTGGTTTGATCTGCCGGGACACAATGCCATTGTTGTCAAGGATGTATTTTTTGTAAATGGCTTTTGCCAGCTTGAGTCTTTTCTCCTCATTAGACGAGCATGGCTCCAGCTTCCTGAAGCCGCTGCAGGCAAACCAGAAGTCCAGCAGATCTGCGCAGTCCTCCTGTTTCAGGAAAGTCCTGAAGAGGTTGATACCGTCTTGATCATCCAGCAAGGAGTGCAGAGACTCGGCCCACTTCAGGTAGGGTGGAGTTGGTGAAGCACTCCCCTCAGGCTCGTATCCCAAATCCAAATCAGAGCGCCTCGGTGTTGCTGTGGATGTCTCATTTCTAACCACATCACCTTTACTGGAATAGAAACCATGGCTAACTGGCCTTGGATCAGTGGACACGAGTTCCCCCTCCTCACCAGGAACCGGTGGTCTCGGAGCATCTTCAGTGAAGCTTCCTCCGAGGTCCAAGGGGAAGCCTTTCCCCTGGATATTCATTTTTCTGGTCCTTGCTTGCACAGGAACAGTGGAGGATGAGCTCAAATCTCAAATCAACAGTATCTGTAGCTCCAAGGTGAACAAACTTGTACTGCTGAAAGAGATGAGAAAAAAATTAGCAAGTATCACTCTAAATACGCACCCTAAGATTACAAACTACTAATTTTGCTTAGCACTACTGCATTAACACCTCTTTTTCAGCAGAATTGATGGCAAGGCCCTCAGTGACTCCACACTGCAGAGCCAGGCTCAAACCAGGCACACTATAAAGATGACAGTCACAGAATAACCCCAAACTTTACATTCAGCATTTGGCATCATTGATACAGCTGGTGTGATGTTAAAACAGAAGCCGATTTCCCCACACTAGTGGTTTTACAGGATCCAAGTACCAGGCAGTGCCACAGGACACATACCATCTCCTGCACCACCATTAACTCCCCTGCACAGCCTACCTGGGCAGCACATGTACCAGGTCACCGTAAAGCAGCACGTTTTTATCTCATCCCCAAAGAGGAATTTAAGGTTTGTGAAAAATACTTTCAGAGAACATGCAGTTAGTCCTGAAAGCAAGACTGCACCTTAATCAAACACAGGTGGCTTTCGTATGCTCAAGTGACATACCGGCGCCACATTCCTCACAAATCTCTGCGTTTCAGAGTACACTGCATTGCCCCGGCTAGCTCTAGGGGAATCCAGATGCATCACTGATCCCAATATTTTGGGCATCTGGACTGCATTCTTGCTTCAGATGGGCACGTTAGCACAGGAACTCATTCTGGCACCCGTTTGCTCAAAGGCAGGCCATTGAGAAAAGGTTCATATATGCTAAAAACATCGCATGCTGCAAGCCTGGGAAAATTTCAGGTCATCAAAGGAAGATGAGAAAACCACCTCAGTAAGGAAATCCGATCAAGTACAACGTTTTTAAAGAAGAGCAACGAGTCAATATGGAGGATGGAAGGTGTGGGGAAGGAGGAGAAGGCAGAGAAGGGCAATTCCTGGGTTGATGCTTCTGCTGCTTGGCATGGTAACTTCAGCATTTAAAGACAGCAGCAAAAGTCTTGTTTTATAGAACAGTATCAGCCTTGAAGCCGAGAGCACTGAAGATCACCGGCTGCCTGTGCAATCCTTGCACTGGATTAACTCAACTGCATGAGAAAACATACCAGGAAAAGACACATTTTAGCTCAGCCTTCCTCTCTCAAAGCTCACCTCACCCCAACAAACGTGTCTTTGGAATACTCTGCCATTTTTCCCCCGTTCCCTATCCCTGGCTGAATCAAGAACCACCACCTATGCCGTGCCTGCTCTTACACCTGCACATCGCAAAATAACCCCAACAAGACCAAGAGCGGCTAAGGAGCACAGCCAGGCTCCCAGTGCCTGACTTGTGCTGAGCATCGCTTGAGCCAGGCTGCCCTCACACTCGGTCAGAGCCACCGCGAGCACGCAGCCGCTGCCCCGGCACCGCAGACCGGGGCCGCTTTTCACACCCTACTGCGGTTTTCGGTCGTTTTCGCCTCGGTTACGGATGCGAGCACCGGTCTAGCTCTACCTCTATGGTGAAGGTTCCCAGTCACCTCTGCCTGGGGGATGGAGACCCCCGGGGCAGCGGCCCCACGGGCATGCCCGGCATTGTTGCGGCGAGGCGGCGCTCGCTCCTCGCCCCGGCCGGGGGGAGTCCCGCGGGGTGCCCGCCGAGAGCGGCCAAGCGCCGACCGGAGCCGGAGAGGTGGAGC
>JANRGW010031440.1:0-60472 GCA_024733675.1 Psilopsiagon aymara
AAGCACACCCCCCCCCCCCCCCCCAAATGTCTTGCCAAAATACAAACAGTTGCACTAAGTGACACTGCTCAGAAAGCATAACTTGCAATATGCTATTTTTTTGCCAAGATCTCCCTTTCAAGCCAGCCAATACAAAGAAACTTTAAGCCAGGTCCCATGTAAGAGCCGGTGTTTGCCCCGGAGGGCAACACAGCACAGATGAAAAGAGACCACCCTGCCTCTTACCTTGTGTTCAGTAAGCACAAGGACTACAGGAATGAGGCATCTCCTCAAGGTCTGGCTCTGCCCTGGAGTGTGGCCTCTCAGGCACCTGCCTCTCACACCATGTTCAGCAAGCACAGGCCTTGACAGAGCATCAGTTTCTAAACCTCCTACAAGAAACATGCATATCTGACTTCAGCTTCAAGTCCCAGCAAGGTGTGAATTATTATCCCACAGTGGCCATCTACATCTCCTAATGGCACATACTAGGCATTACATGATGATAATACCCACATTGTACAGCCTTCTTCCGATAATAAAAACTACATAATGTTCGAATTAGTAGGTATAAGCCTTATTGTTCTCTCAGGTAGTAGGATTTTCAGTTTGTGAAACAAAACAGGTATGGGTATGCCCCCACTAACTGGCTTCTCAGAGTGCAGGATTTATGGCTCTGCTTCATGTTTCTAAGTCCCACTATGGTTGAAGGAGGCATTTATTGCTTCAGATATGCACTAACATCTTCTGTCTTTGAATGAACTTTCTGGAAAACAAGTTGAAGTTGCAGGAACCATTCAGATTCACCTAACAATATGCAGTGTTTTATAGATGATTCAAATGCCAGAAAAAGAAAAGGAATGAATAATCTTGACAGATGCAAGGATGCAAAGCATAGGTGGCTATCAGAGGAAAGAGCTACTAATTCCCTTCGGCAAGTTTCAGTAACATCATGTGACAAAAGAAATCTAACAAAATATCCGTACGAAACCAGAGTCTCTCAGAAGAAAATGCCATGCTTTGACATAATTGTTCAAATGCTAATACAGACCTCAAACCACCTATAAGCTCTGCTGAGTTCAATGAGTGATAGAGATTAGGTCACACAAGTGAGGATCAGATCTAAGTAACAGCCCAGTAGCCACACGGGAGACAGCAGATAGAAGCAACCTTTAGTCCTTAGATTTTAAAAGTCTGAATAAAAGCCCAGTGAAGTGAATGAAAGAACCTCACTGTGCTTTGCTGAGATGTCCATTTCCATGCAGCTCACTACAGACAGCTTCTGACTTACAGGTTTCTGTATGTGCAGCCCCATCATGGAGACTCTGTCCTCCCTGCCTTGGGCAAGATGAGAAATAGGCAACTAGAAGCAAGGGAGCCAAGGCAAGGAAACCCGGCCGGTTTCGTAAATTCTACAGTCTACTGCAAGCATTAGTATCTGAAACCAATTCAGATCATTTCTTCTTCTGCCAATAGCAACTTCAAGTCACCAGCTAGTGGTCTGAAAAGAAAGGATGGAGCCATCTCAGCATCCCCTGTCACCTTCCTGCAGAGGTCTCAACTCATTAAGTGCACTGCAGCCTGCTGCTGCTGTTGATGTGGTTTATATGGTCTAAACACAATTGCAAATACCAGCATCTCCCGCTTACACAGACATGCAAGCTGAAAATTATCTTTGCCATTTCTTGACAACATGACATCCATCACAGTGAGATGCTGTGTCTTAGTGACAGCACCAGAAAACAACTGGTGTCAGTACTGGTGGGAGTCATCTTTGCGTCAGCTGCGTAGAGTGGTTCAAGGCCTGTTAAACCACGAGGGAGATGTTAAGATTCACAGAGCTTTTTGTGATTTTGTTCCCCGTGGCTTCAAAGGGTAAAAGGAAAATGGGGATTTCAGAATCACTCCATGCCCAGCTAAGCACAGAGTCAACCCATCACATTTTTCAAATCAATTAACACAGTTGGAGGGAACTGAGCACTTCCAAAAAAGTGCCCCTTAAACACCTCAGTGAAAAGTGGGCTCTCTGAAACAGTCTGAACTTCTGATGTGCCTCCATTAACATACACCAAGCAGAAGTTCCATTTTCCGTGCATTCAACCCAAACCCTCTTTGTCCTAAAAATGAGACAGATAAATGATAGGTGGACAAAATAGCTCAGATGTGCTATTTTGTCAATTGCTGTCAACTGGCAGAGAGGGACACACCTCCAGAGTAGCAGGTGCCATTCTGGGGACAGGATTCTTGTTACTGCCACTGTGAGTCATGAACCTGAGCAGGACTGATTCCTTAACTCATTACAACAGTGGAAGTATGGAAAGATTATAGAGCATTCCTGCTGAAATCCTAAGCACAGAGGATTACACAGCTCCAACAGATAAATGTGTATGCACACACAGACTCCTTTCCATCCATGGAAGGAGAACAGGACTTTACCTTTCTGGAATGGAAGAAGCCACAACCAAAATGAGCATCCCTTCCCCTGCCTCCACCTTCTCAGGCAGCATTGCTGACCAAGATGAATGACTCTCTACATCCTTCCTAATGACTGTCTATTCCACAGCTGACATTTTGTTAAGCTACAGCAACTGACATCTCCTCAGGGACATCCTAATGATCAATTACATTTGTATGCTGGGGCTGCTGAATCTCATCCTGAGATGACTGGCAGAGGATGAGCATCAAGAAAACAAGAAAAGCAAACAGAAGTTTGAACCAGCAACCATTTTTTCCCTGGGAAGGGAGAGCTCCAGCAGTGCATAACCTCTAAGCCATGCAGGATGAGCATTCAGAATTGACAGCTGGATTATCTCCACTTAGCACCTTCAGGTTGTGGAGCCAGCTCATCTGTTACATCTGTGATAACCGTGCTTTAACAGACAGCCAAGAATGGATGGTCTCAAAACATGATTTTTGTTGGGTTTTAAGTCACAGACTTGATACTTTACCAGAAGATAAAGTGTTTGAGATGAGATAATGTTACCTGCACTGAAATAATGCTGGGAATCAGGAGCACAGGAGACTGCTCCATAGAAAACAGTGTCCAAAAAAGCAAGGAAACTGGCATATTTAAGACCATACTCTGGCCCATCTTGCTAACCCAGCCAGCAGTATATTACTCAAATGAATTTAATGTATGTAGTTCAAGCATAGTTTTTAAAATGTCCTTCAATGCAAAATAGTTACTTACAATGCCACGGAACCAGGGCACAGGATGCACCAATAGCAGCCCACCACTTTTCCACAGTTCCCAATTTGTAAAATAAGTAAAGGTTAAGTTGGAAAACACGCAATGGGAGAGTGCAGTACAGGGGCCAAGCTCCTTTAAGAGCCACTGGGAGCAGGATCCATAAATCCATTTTCAACTGCAGTTCGCTGTGCCCAAAAGGTTTTACAGAATTTACCAGGAAAGGCTCACATGCCTCACTCCCAAATGATTGCCCTCAGAAACTGGCATCTGACTCCTTAGGAGGCCTGGGAATTCCCCCTAGTTACCAACCTGCACATTAAAACATGCATACAGCTTTGGAGATCCGGCCCCACATCCTTTAAGTCTGAGAAAATTCCAGCCCAAACGCTCTTTATAATGTCACTCCTTCGACAACAAAGTTAGCAGCTGAATCAATACTGAGCTGACATTAGGAGCTGTCTTAAACCTGAACTATGGATTTATTGCACTGACTTTATGATAGATAGAGTGCAAGTTGTGCAAACAGGCATCTCTGGCCTGTATCCATCTATGCTAAAAGCCAGTAAAACCCCAGTTGCTGTTAGAGTTCCTGATTTCCCTCTATGTAGTGCAGAGAGAAATGGGAACCCACAGCCAACCAAAACACTGCTGACTGCTCACCCGCAAGGCACATTGTGGCTTACTCCTGTCCTTAGCTTCTCGTAGGGCAGTAACAGGCATGGAAAAATGAAAAGCCTTCCTAATGCCCACTCAGCCTTCCTGGAACAAAGCCACTAACAGAAGAGGAAACCAGGAAACACAGCTTTTTCACATCCACGCTTGGAGAACTGGAAGAATGCTGGCTTAATTGCTGCTGCAGACATTCAGATACGACGTTCACACACCCCCCTCTGCCATTTACAGTGCAATGGCCCATGTCTAGAACATTATCTCCACAGCAGAACAGAGACCTTGGTGGGGAAAAGAAAGCAGCAATACCTTCATCTGACACTTCTGCCCAGTAAAGAAAACTCTATAATAAGGGTGTTGGAGCCAAGAGCATCAAGAAAAAACTCTCTGATAAAAGTACGATTCAACAGTTTTTAGAAACCTCCTTTTTCAATGCCCCAGGGACCCCTAAGGCACTAAGTATCTGCAGCTTCCTGTGCTTATTCAGCATTCTTAAACTTACTAATCTTGTGTGGGCCCAGTTCCCAAAGAACCTGAAAAAATCAAGCTGAGATAGCTCCAAGAGTATCATCACCCAACCAGCGATGACATTATAACACAGTGGTGCTGTTTGGTTGCCAGGATTTGTCATGTAGAGCTTCTTGCTCCACTGGGAAGAGAACAGAGCACCTGCCACACTACATTATTAAAAGCAAGGAAGTTGGCGTGTTACATTTCCTTGATCTGCAAACAGCATTTTAATGTCAGCAACAGGCAATACTTCTGCATAGCCTTTTCTCTGTGCAATGTGACACAGCTGGAACAGCAGTTTAGGTAGCAGTTTGGATGAGTTTAATTTTGGCATCTTGAGCCACGTTACAGATGTACTGAACTGCATTCTGATTGAGCACTGGAAAGGGGACAGATTCAGTATTTGACAACACTGGTAGACATGAGACATGTAAGCTACAGCTCCTTGAGAGGTTATTTTGGATTCCTGGTACCACACAGAGTCTAAGATGACACTCTCCCCTCTTTCCACGTGGTGCTGAGTTACACAAATTACTGTTTTAAGGCAGAGCAGTCTTGTTTCAGCAGGTACTCTCCATGCCCCCCAGCCTCCTTCCACTATTGCTGTGACTACTCAGTACCCATCTCCAAACCTGCTGAGATACAGGAGGACACAGGATGCCTGGGGCTCAGTGCCATGTGGTTGCAAATACAGATGGCATAGCTGAATCTGCCTACACATACATGTTACATGCAATACATCTGTTATGGGACTGCAGGCTTGAAACACAGCTGTAGGCAACAAAACACAAGGGCACAGGATAGCATTTCGTTTGCCAGGGCAACAGCCATATCACTGCAGGTGATCACAATGTGGAAAGAACCTTTATTTGTGCTTCATCCTAACAAAATCACCAAGTCTACTTTTTTTTCCCATAGAGAAAGACTTCCTGATAACATCAGACAAGCATCGAGGCACAGCAGAGCCACATAGGACAGCCAAGGGACTAACAAGCCCAAACCAGCCCCTTCTGGCTAGAAAGCTAAACATGAAATCAACTTGAAACAAACGCAGTGCTCAGGAGTGCTCTTCAGAGGATCCCAAAATGTGCATTGGTCAAAATAAAAATGATTCAATTACCTCTGTGCACCACTTGGTTTGTTTAGATCCTATCAGCTGATGTACAGTCTTGTTTAATTCTTTGAGGTGTATTTAAGGGGAAGACTACTAAACCTCTCACACTTAATAGGCAAATAAAGCATAATGCAGTATGTTAGACATTTTAATTAGAGTTTGCATACTTACTTGCAGCTATTACTTAACAGTTATCTTTTGAGCAATGTGTGTATGAATTTAAAGAGCAACTGAATTATACTCAAGATAAATGTAGCTTAGTACTCAAAACTATGTAGATATGAATGGAAGAATGTCTCAGATATGGGAGGTCCAGAGAAATTAGACAACATACACCGATATGTCAGTAAAAAAAAAATACATAGCATTGTCTAAAGTCCACTGTACAAAATGTCAGCTTGATAGATATCACCACTGCTAAAACCTTGATGGAAGCAGTGAAGCTAACACAGATTAAAAATCCCAAGCCTCTGTCTCTTGACCTAACAGCAAAGTCTTCCTATACGCAATTCAGATCCCATCCAGAGAAAGCATCCTACTGGGTGATCTACAGGAGACTTGGCTTGTATTTGACACTGGTGCTCACCTGCTCACTGACCTCAGGCAGCTCATCTCTTTGCACTACCCTTCCCATTTCTTATCCATCTCATTGCATTTCATCTACTTAAAAGTTCTTTCCTGCCAAGGCATCTCAGTGGTGTGCAGACCCTGCTCATCCTGCTGTTGAGGGCAAGGCTGACATCTCCCACTCTAGAATCTGTGGGTAAGGCCACTTCAGACCATTATTTGAGGCTGTTGTGCTCAGCTTCGCATTGTCTTCTCCCCCTTCCTCCTGTGTGACCAATGGTTGCTGGCTGCCTCCACCAGTCTCTGGGCTCAGGGACTCCCTTTAAGGAGTTATTGCTATGGAAGAAACAGGGTTTCAGTGGTCAGCCGTCAATAGCTTTTATTCATTGTGCTGCTTACGTGCCAATTCATTAACACAAGCAACAGCATGAGATTTGCTGCGAAATACTATTTAATATTATACAATAGCCTTTATCCACAGAAGACAAGATAATAAGTGGCTGTCTTTTCACTGCTGAGCATCTCTGATTGCAGAAGCCATCGAACAGCTAAGAATTTACTCCTCCTTCCTTCTGTGGAGGCAGCTGGCATTGTCAGCCTGCAGCAGCAATACTCTGCTCAGTACCAGCCCCTCCGAGGCTCAGACTTGGCAGTGTCCTGCTGCATGCAGCAGCTCACATTGAGAGTGCTTGTGTAAGCTGCAGCTAAACATAAAAATCAGCAGAAATCATAAAAATGCAGTGGCTATTGGCAAAGCTGCAGGATAGGAGACAACACATGCACAACCTGTTGATTTAAGGACTGTCCAGTACAAGACAGACATGCCTGGGCAAACATTTTGTGCTGTCAGCCAGGAGCTCTGAATTAGAGATCTGAAGGTATTATCTAGGTGCACAGATGCCTGGGCTATAGACTTCATAGCTTAGATACTAGAAACAACTGGAGTCTTTATTTCCTTTATGATCACACAATTTCATATGGTACAGTCTGAAGCAGAGCTACTCAAGTGTTGACAGCTGAAAGGAGTCAAGTTCATAAAACTTTCAGACAGACATGAGCCCAGTTCTGCAGTCTTGCAACCCAACTGCAGGGACCCTGCAGTCATCCTCCTGTAAATACATTCAGAAAGCACCTAGAAAGAAACCTGAGGTGGCTTTGAAAGATGTCCAATTCCAGGGTAGAACCCCGATTCCTTGGCTCATAAGCTCCATTTAAGTAATTTTGAATTACTTGATCACATCTTCTGAAAAAATATTCCTAATCCTTTTCTTTGGATGTGGGTTAGCTGCCACTGTCTCTATCACAGCATTGAAGGACTTCAAGACGGATCAAGATTAAGTCGGACCAAAGTAAACAAAAAAATCTCCCTCAAGGGTCTTCTTATCCAAGGGAATGGCATCCATGCACCAGGATAACACCGTTCCCAAATCCCTCCCACCTTTGGAGCAGACTTTGAGTGCCCATTGTCCCCCACCAGCTGCGTGTAAACAGGGTCACCTCGGGGCATGTGCGAAGGGCAGTGGCAGGCTCCATCCATGCCTCAGCAGTGCCAGTGCCTGCGGCAAGCAAGGATGCAGGCAGCTCCAGGAACAGGCAAGTTGTTGAACACAGGCCACAGTCCAGCACAAAGATCTGCATCCAAGACATCTGCTCTTCTAATGTCCTCTTAGTCTTCCACATGACTCACCAGCTTGTTTTCCAGATACAATTGTCTGCTTTCATTTGCTTTTCATTTCTAGCTCTTTTTCCATGCAAATCCTTGTAAAGCCTCCTGTAGAGAATGAGTTTAATTGCCTATGCTTTGTCTTTCTGCCTCTGGGGAAGTAAGTGACAGCATTCTCCGGAGCTCAGCAGCAAGGGCAACATGAAACAATTCAGGACACAGGAAAAAGCCGACAAGGCTCTTCAAGCAGCTTTAAAATACCAAGTGCCAGAAAACTGATTTTTTTTTTTTTTTCCCCTGATTTAATATCCCCATCTCCGTTTCCCCACGTTATTTGTTTTAATGCCTAAGCTCCTCTTAGGTTCTCATTACCTGGCTGGATGCTTTGGTCTTGAGGGGAGGGAAAGAGTCAGTTCAGCCGAAGGCATTTCTTTCCATAGGCAGAGGAGCTGCCACAGATAAAGTTTGGATGAGGACTGCTTTCACTGCACGGAGGCTGGTGGGCCCCAGCACACCACTGCTGACACAAGAGCCCGGATGCCACCACTGAAAGACTTCTTTGCATCACTACAAGAACTCATCAACTTTGTTGCGAAGTTCAGAGGCTGAAGTGAGTTACATGGTGCTCAGCTGGCTACTTGAGAAGCAAAGTTTTGCCACTGCCTTCTTGGCTCAAGATCTTCTCAGCTGTGCCAGACTGAAAATGATAGCAGCTGACAGTGGTGGCCTACTTAAAATATTTATAAACTGAGGGAGAGAAGAACAGCCTTGCTTGCTACCTAAATGGCTGAAGATTGTGGATTATCATTTTAAAGCTCGCCTAAAAACCACAGGATTTTGGTAGAAGGAGCAGCAGCTCTCAGCTGCTGTGTGGCTACACAATTTTCATTTAATTGAGTGTAAATGTTTAATTACATTAGGGATGGCCACAAGAACTCCTTAGGCCTATGAAGGCAGCCAAAGGCAATTTAGCACCTGGCTCATAATAGGGTATGAAATGGAACTAGACATCTGTGCATAATAAAAGAGGCAAAACCACTAATGTTTGATGTCCAATTCACTTTGTGATTACCAACTGAGGCCTAAGATGGAGATTAAAATGAAGTATCTTCTTTTTGATGAGAACCCCAAGATCTGTGCCTTTTGGGACATCTGAACTCCATCACTTTTTCTTTTCAGTCAGACATGCCAACTTTATGCAGGCAATATTAATGCATTGCCAGAGGCCTTATAATTTATCGAAGGAAACCATTTGACTACTGCAGAGCAAATACTGGCTGCAGCTGACTTTGCTGGCCAAGAAAACCCATCATCAACAGCTGTTAATGGCGAATTCCTTATAGTGCTATAAAGGGGAAGACTGCCAGCACAGTGCAAAGCAGTAGCAGGGACAACAAAAATACTGGATGTGTTTTGCATCCGGTGGAAAGTACAAATTCTGACCTCACCAGCACTGTGTCCCTGGTGCGAAGCTGAGTGCTTACCCATCTTTTCATGTGCACTGCCTGTGATGCACAGAGAGCCGCCTCCATGGGGCACTTCCCACACTGAAGTGCTCCCTTTGTGGAGGAGCAGGGTGGAAGGGAAGTCCCACAGAGGAGGCAGAGGTGCTGACTCCTGCTTCATTGACCAGCTGTAGGAGCGTGGCCTCACGCAGCATGGGCATCACTGGGCTTCATTTCCCCAGACTTTCCACAACACTTTTTACTGTCCTCGGAAACCCATGCAAATACATTTTTACAACAAAATTCAGTGTAGAAGGGGTCAGCCTCCACAGCTGCAGCCATTTCAAACACTGTGAATTTGCTTCCAAGCTTTGTCTTGCAGCCCAGACAAGGAGGAAGGGGGTGGATGCCTGGGCAAAGGCAAGCTCCAGGAGCATGTCCGGCACTGCTGAGCACCCACCTCTCCCCCAGCACACAGCAAGGAAGGAAGAGACAGGTCATCATCTCCCTTTCCACCTACATCAAAGTTGAAGTTCTCAGGCCAGAGACAGTGGTTTCAAGCACTAAATATTAAAATAACAATGAGAAGAATGCCAACATTATTTTAATGAGCCTATGCTTCAAGATGTGACTTAAATAAAGCTGAACTGCTCACAAGGCAGTCTCAGGTCTGTCAGGACTACAAGTGCCTCAGATTTCTCACCTTCAGGGAAATGGGAGCTAGGTAGGTCTAACAGATTAAACTCCAGTGGCCATGTATTACACTGGCCTCAGTGCATAAATGAACCTTTCTAGAAGATGCTGTGCTCCTCTTCTGTGTCATGTGCCCTGCTGCTCACTGAACTATGGAATCTAATGTCAACACACTGCTGCAGTTCCAGACCAGCAATTCGGCCAGGAACGGTTTGTTGGCACACCATTCCCCAGGCAGCATCCAGAGTACAAACAACACAAATCCTTGTTTAAACTCTAAATAATTGCCCAGGTCTTTGTTGCCCTGCATGATCTCTTCCACATTGTTTATTTTTTTCCTCTCTCCTCACTGAAAACAGGACCTTGCTCTCAACTGTGCCATAGTCCATGGGGTAACTTAACCATTTACAGACACTCAATGCAGAGATGCCAACCTCCAGCTAATAGCATTGCCACACATCTTGCACATGTGAAAGAGCTGGTCAGGAGCAGGAGACCTACAACCCAAGTCCCATTTATCTGTCCTACCACTGCATCTTAATGTCACCAAAAGCACTTCGCACAAGTAGCAGTGACAGCTCCAGTGGTCCTGTGCTTGTCACAATTAGCCTACTAGGCAAACAGCAATGCATTTGATTAGCTTTAAAGAAGGTTTGCTTCTCACAGTCACTTTCCTGCAAAAGCTATGCTTCAACAGCCCTAATACACATAGAAACACCTCATAGCACTTCATTAAGGGGAACAGCTAGCAAGACTGTTCCCACAGCAAGATTCCAAGCTGCAGTGCACTCCTCTGTAGCCAGGAAAGGAAAGCTGCTGCCTAGCAGGCAAATCACAAATCTGTTTCTGCCTTCATAAAGATTGTCACAAGGATGCTGGGATTGGAGGTAAGTGGTGTTTCACAGCCTCCAACTTCACAAAATAAACACACAAACAGCAGCAGAGTCAGATAGCTTCCTGCCACCAAGCACAGCAAAGCAGCAATAACCCAGATGTCAGCATTATGCAAAACTCAGATGTGCATTATGCACCACTCATTTTTCTAAGCTGCTCTACTGACATGCAAGATGCTATATGCAGGACATACATCCTGGCCCTACATTGCAGAACCATAGCTCCAGATTGAATGTGTTGGCAATGATTAACGCAGTAACATATTCCCTCTGGATCTCTGTAAGATAATTGACATCATAAACCCAAAAGGTGCTCTGCGCTTTATTTGTGACCAAAACAGTGCTGATAACACAGGGCAACTTCAGCTGCTGCTGAACAGGGCTTGCAGAGCACCAAGGCCTTTTCTGCTTCTCAGGCTGCTCCCCCAGGCAGTCAAGAGGACAAAGGCAGGAATAACCAGCTGCACAAATACAGGATGAGTAACAAGCACCCTCACAGCAGCCACGCAGAAGGCATCTGGCAGGTACTGTGGATCATGGATGGAACGAGTCAGCAACACGATGTCGCTGCAAAACATCAACTGCAGAGAATGCAAAAGGTCCGAGTTCTCAAAGAACTAGTTTTGAAACAGAGGTGAAATAAAGTTAATCTAAAGAGGGTAAGACAGAGGAGATCAGGTACAGATCTAAAGGAGGGAAAAAGCAGCTAACATTATTGTTAACAAGCAATTTTGGAAAGCATTCCGACATGCTGAATATCAAATGGTGTCAAGAGTATGCCCCTAGACAGTCAGTCTACTACTGAAAATAAATGTGTGTCTTAAATTACGTCTAAATGCTCACAGAAGAAAATGGCTTCTCCTAGAAAACGTGAAACATCCTCTCCACAGGAGCAAGTTCCTGCTCTTTGAAAGAGTTAAAGAACGTTCCATTATACCTTATATTAAACTAGGGAAGTACTCAACTTAGTGCAACAGAAACGTAATTACCTTCCCTGAGAAATTCCCCAGTCGCCCACCCAATTCAGTCAAAAAATATTAACCTTCAAGGGTCAAACTTCCTGTATCTAATTTCAACACACCATTACTTTGTTGAGCAGTTAAGAAAGCATCCAGAAATATGTGAGGATGCCTGCACAGCACATAGACATTTATACACACTTTGAAAATAGAGGTTACATGTGGTAATTAAGAGGATCATAGGAAAACAGGTTTGCATTTCAACCTTATTTTAAGACCTGCAATTGTTCAATCTCACCCATCTCCACAAATCTGCTGAACCAACTGCCCATCACTTTAATAGCACATATTTACTGATAACACTTCAGTACGTGCTAAGAATTTTCTACATGTGCAAACCATTGACAATTATTCACAGCCTCCAGCTCCCATGAGAATATCACAAAAACTATCCCAGAGACTGCATCTCTTTATCTGCTCTTCCAGTTGCGATAAATCTCCCAAAAGCTCTGAACAGGAACAAGAGCTGGAGCAAACGCTGAGGACCGCCTGGGGAACCTCCACTGACCAAAATGACTTGCACTAAGTCCCTTTTGAAGTGGGGGGCTTCAAATGTGACTTCAAACACCAATTGCAAACCTACATCCAAGCTGATAAGCTCAACTTGTTTTCTAATCAGTGGCATGTTTTGGAGCAGGCACACAAGAGCACCAGTCATTTGACTGATTTAAAGGACTACCTCTAGATGCAATGAGCTGCAGGGCAGATAGTTCATTTGTCTTTGTAGATATTAAGAAAATCAGTGAATCAATACACCCGGCTCAGGTCTGGGATTTCTGCACTACTGAAGACATCATGATCCTGATGTCTCCTGGTGTGCTCCTTGCTACTTCAGAAATGCCACCTTCTGAGTAGGTGATCCATTTCAGTAAATGTCAAGATTTCAGGCTGGTTAGTGTTCTGTTCAACATGTTTGATATCTGCAAAGGTACTACTTAATGTCATACAGCCTGTATGAGATGCATGCTCCCTGATGGCTACCCATCAAGTCACTTTAAGGCCAGCATTTTATTTTCCAAGACACCAAACAGTGACTTAGCATTCTGTGCAGTTATTTTTGGCTAATAATCACAACATTTTCCTGGAAATATTCAGGAGCTCTTGTACTATCAGTGATGACAGTCATTAGCCACTATGGAAATGGACTCACCATAGTTTGGATGAGAGTAGGAAATTACCTCGAGTTCTAGGAAAGGGAATAACTTTAAGGTATCAGACAGTTCTCAGCATTAGCTATCATCCCTGCTTCTCCAAATTCCACTTCATTTTTTTTTTTCCAGGTCTAACCCAGGAAAGACTTTTTTCCACAACTCCAAACTGATTGTGCTTCTTTGACGCACTATTTCAAGACAGAAAAATAACATCCTTAGCCATAAGTAGGGTGGGATATTATACATAGCATTCTTCGAACAGGTCTGAAAGTCAGAAGAGCTGCTAAAAGGTCCAGTCCTATCAAAACCTCTAATGCACTGCAAATGTGTCATGCTCTTACTGAAACTCAGTTGAGGGAGAAAAGTGAAACCCCTCCAAAAGTAGTGTGTTTTAATGTTTGCAGAGCTAAATGCTAAAAACCTCTTCATTTTGCTATATATAATAACAAATAAAGGATGCAACACTTAAATCAAATCTGAACATGTCAAGAGATTTTTTTCTCTACCAAGTTTCCTATGCCAGATGAAATAAAAACCTCAAAAGCCTGGAAGTCCCACACAAATGTGAATTTACGTACCCCACTGGTGCTATGAATACACTCTGCAAATTGTATTTTTAAATGGGTGCACAATTTAAGCTTACTTACCATACAAATCAGTAGAGCACCTCAAAAAACACCACATTTTGCTATCAGTTGCAGAGCATATTTCTCTCACTTAAATGTTATCTTGGAAAAACAAAGATGATCACTCCCCTGGTAATCATGTGGAGCACTCCACACCGGATCACATCCTACTAATGTAGCAGAAATATGGTGTTTACCCCACACAGAGTTGCAGCAAGGCTCTAATTCATGAGATGAAAATTAAAATGGAGTTGTGCCCATGTGTTTAGTTTAGATAGGTTGAAATTGTGTATTTACAATATATCATTATAATCATTCTGCAAACAAGTTTGTCCCACTTTAGTGAGCTTTTAATTTAAACCTCCACTTCAATCTCTTCATGCTTGTACTTAAAGGAATTGCCTTCCAATACTTTGCCATCGCTGATTCACACAGGGGAGGAGTTGAAAGGGGAACGCTGGTGCACCAGCAGCACATGACCTAGCTCCGCATCTGCCCCCGGGCATTGTTCCTCAGGGGGCAGGAAAGGCACACTGGGAAAGAAACGACTTTTCCTAAATGGCACACTTAGTGAAACAAACTTTCAACTGCTTGAGCCACTCTTCTGGTTCCAAATGGGACCCACGAAACTTAAACCCTGTTCACTGCTTAAATTCACTGTGTTAATTGGATAATCTGAGCAGGGTGTTATGGAGAAAGACAGGGAGCTGAGAGAGCTTCAAGCCAGAGGAGAGGTGATGGGGTTAAACACCACCTCAGCACAGAGCACACAGTACCCAAATATGAACACAAGACAAACATTCTCAGCTTTCTCTTGGAATATTTGCCGCGTCTGTTTCAGACCTAAATCTTTTCAGTTTGGGGTTTAGGTTTTTTTTAACTAGTCAAGCCCAAGGAGGAAGACGCTCTTCCCCAGAAGTTTTATTTCACCTCCACTCAAATCATTGCATTTTAGCATAAAGCTACTATTAAAAAGAAATCAGTCCGGTTATTTCACCCTGCATTTCCTCCGATATTTAGAAACAGCAGTGAGGAATGGAAAGAGCCATTGTAGTGGCAAAGCTTAGCACTTAGAAAAAAAACAATCACTAGTGGTTAATGGTGTTTACTAGGGTAGCACTTCACAGTCACAGACTGGCATCCATTCAGTCCAGACCACGGCCACAACAGAAATTAAGATAATAGTTCAAGCTCACTGCAGTGTCTTTAAATGATCATTTCTTCATTTATTCAGAGGCAGAAGCTTTGAGCAGCTTTCACCAAGGGCTGCTCAAGGAGGATCTTCTGAACATTAGAGCAATCAGATGCCTGTCTGCAGTATTCCAGGGACATTGTTAGCCAGGCTTCAGCATCCTGCCTCCAGCCCCCTTAAACTTTTGCTTTTCCTCCACCACATGCACTTATTTCTTCATAATTGCTTTTCCCTGTGCTGCTGCTCACCAGGGAATCTGATGCTGCTCCATCCCTCAGTGCCCAGCAGTGAGGAGGTGGAAGTGTCCCTTTGCTCCTCAGCCCTAATAAATATTTGTATGGTGCCCATTTTTATAGCTTCCTACCAGAAGCATAGGATGATGCATATTTATGCTCTACCCATTTAAGCTGACACCATCAGAGCAGGAGAGATTAACCCCCTACCACTGAGACACTCCTTTAAATGTTCTTGCTAGTATTAGGGGATCTCCCATATAAAACTCTTGAACCCTCCAGTCTGATGGTCCACAATATATTTTTTTCCATGACAGCACACCTCAATATGCCCAGCAACTTTTGTGGTTTATATTTTCCTGAATTCTTGAAAGGATTAGATGGCAAAGCATGTTAGAAAAACACAGCAATAACTGAACAGTCTGATTCTTTACAATGCTGATGTTTGCTTCTTCAGATGCCTTCCAAACTACTCAGCTCTGCTTGAACTGCATGGGAAGCAAACTTCATATTACACTAATTCCACTTCCACCTGCAGTGAAGGCTTTGTGACCCCACGATCCTAGGTTTCTCACAGCACTGGAAGCAGTGTGGGGCCCATGCCTCCCTAGGGAGCACAAGGCATCTCTGTTCCCTCCACACATATGAAAAGCCATCACCATCAGGAAAGGCACAGTACTGCTGCTGTTCATTGCCAGCTTGCCACTCACATCCTCCAAATTCATCCTTGTGTTCAACTGCGTCACATCATCCACAAGCTGGAAAAGTAGATCTTTAGCTGAGATGTCCACTGCCCACCCCACACAGCAGTGCTGATTGCTGCTGCAGGCAGGAAGCAACATGAACTAAAGCAACTGATTTTTATGCAGATCTCTGATCCTGAGGACAGCAATATAGTCTTTATCACCATCACCACACTCCTTAGCCAGTAATACACAGCCACATTCAAATACCATCATATGCTGGAAGAGTTACCAAGCATACACTCAACTTGCAGACAGCACATGGCAGGAGTAGTGTGCTGCTGCAACAGCATAGAAGACACAAAGAGAGCAAGAGCTGCAATGAGGAGAGATCCATGAAGACACCTGAAGAAGCCTCTCCAGGGGCAAAACAGCAAAACCTTTTTTTGCTGCAGACGCCAGGCAGCAAGCACATACCCATGAGTCTTCCTCATAGAGACACAAGCTGAAGCTTCACAGGAAAAGGGAGCAAAGGGGGGGTAACTATGGAACTAAAGGTAACACTGAAAACATCAACAGGGGAAGCCCAGCCCTTGCAGCTGCTTGGCCACATAAGGGGCAGCAGCTTTCTAGACCTGTGCTGCTAGCCTCCAGTGCAGAACACCCCGAGTTATTTGAGATTTACCCACTGAGTGCCACTCTTATGGGGCAGCAGCAAAAGCAACTCACCAGGCTCCAGTAGCAAACTTCCAGCCAAGCTGCCCATGTGCTGTCCATGATCACAGCAGAGCTGAGGCTGCTGCTTCCACAATGCAGAAAAAAAGAAGGATGTTGCCCCAGGCTGAGCTTAAATAGTGCTACAGGTCCTGCAGGACCTGGGGGTCCAGGTGAGACCCATTGGGCTCATTTGGGCCAGGTGGCCACCACCAGCCCCAGGGCCAGCCCTTATAGGGGTTTCCTCTATCATTCCTGGACTCCTCAGCTGCAGGGAAGGGGTCCTGGCTCCTGCAGGCCTAAGTAACGTGTTTTTGAATAACAGCACCAACTTCTCTTTTTCTCAGTGTTTCAGATAGACCAGACCCCACACTGGCGGGATGACAGGAAATCTTTCTATTGATCTCTCAGGCACTATGAACTGGGCTCTTATTGAGCTATTTGTGGCATTTGGGTTTATTCTGCATTACAGGTTGAACCTGTTGTTAATCAAGGCACCAGTGACACTATCAGGAAGACAATGTGACATTTCCATGCCGTTCTACCAGTTTAAACAAGATTCCATGGAGAAGCTGACCTTTTCTCAGTTGAATCATAAATGCCAAAATTGCAGGAATCCATCTTTCAATTTCTGTCACCTTGAAAGTGAAAAATGCTGGAGGCATTACACTTAGAACATTACCAAGCCCAGGTATATTTCAAATGCAATCTCCACTTTCAGGATGGATTCTTCATTTCTGAAATGCAATGGATCTTATGCAACTTTTCCACATAGTGGTGGCAGTACTGCAGATTAAACCTAGCTTTAAACAGGGGAGGTCTGTGAGTATGTGGGGAAGAGCAGTGACACGGCTGCCTCAGGAGACAGGACATGGCTGGGAAGTGCCTGCACCAGCAGGACACAGTCCCACAGCACCTGAGCACAAGAGATTGCTTTTCTAATCGCTGCTCAGCTGGGAAGAATCAGCACTCAAATGTCAGCACCACTTTTGGTGTCTGTCCCAGAAACACATGAGGGGCTCCTTGAAGAGATGGGTGCTTAGCCATGCGAGCACATGATGAGGACTACAGGCACCTTGCAGCAAACTAAGCAGGAGAGGACAGAAGCACGGAGATGTCAGGGCATTGCCTTGGTGCTGGGGCAAGCTCCGTGACTGGGGATGCGCTTGGTGCCTGGAGATGCTCATTTCTGCTGGCAGCACCCGCTTCCCCTGCAAGACAGGGGTGGAAGGCACGGGCTCTGGTGGCAGGGAAGAAGGGTCCCTGCTCCCTGGGAAACAAGGGTCTTTCTAACTCTCTCCCCTTCCTGAGGGTCCTGTTGTGCCAGAAAACCTGCCCCCAGATAAGTTCCCTGGGAAGCAGAAAGCAAAGCCCAGAACCAGTCTTAAAACCAGCCTGAAGCATCCACAGAAAAGTTCTGTTTAAGGGGAAATGCTGCAAGGAATAAATGATCCAGAGCTCCTGCTGCTCTTTAAAGACCAGCTGCTTTTCTTCTTTTGCTTTCTCTCTCCTCTGAAAAGGAGACTGCGAGTCCAGCCTGTCACAACAGTAGTAAATATTTCTATTCAAAGTAACCACGCACACCAGGGCTGACATTTCACACAGGCTCTACTTCTATTTCAGTTCCTTTTTATACTTCAAAACAGGATCTTTCTCTGCAGAGGTGAATGTCAAGTGTTTAATATATCCATATGAGCCACTGTACCTCTGTCCCACCGTACATATAGCAGTGAGGTTACAGGATGTTCATAATCATAGTACCTGAGCCCCTGCTCTTTGGGAAAAGGATTGCTACTTTTAGCACAGAGGTTTGGCTCAACAAAATGAAAAAAACAGGAGTCTGTGAAGACACCTGAATTTCAGTCATTGTTTCCAGTTCCAAAGGAGGCATGTGCTGCAGCGTGTGGGGACAGCACAGAGCCCTTAGGTGGATGCATCATCATTTAGTAATTACCTCTAATGCAGCAAGTAGCCCTTGGACATACAGACCCTACAATGAAACTGTTTATTACGGGACATTAGCATGATTCCTTGGCTTGGCCCGCAAGTTTATGAAAGGGCTACCGCAGAGATAGAAGTATCTGTTTTCTCTCGTCATGTTCTTGAGTGGTTTACCCCATTCATGTCTAATCCTTTCCTCTCATGATAGCAATGCTGAGTACCTAACATGACATTTGCATTTAAGCATGCTCAGTCATTCCCATGCAAATTATTTCAGGTTCCAATATATGCATTTTGTGCAGTTTGGTAAATCTCCTTTAAATTGGTGTTTTCAGCCCAAACCTTCTCCCACGGCAGAGAATATTTCAGCTCCTGCTCATCTCTGCTTACAATGTCAGTGCAGGGATGATATTAATGAAAATGCCAGGTGAGAAAATCATCAGAAAGATAACAGTGAGGCCAGACCCATTACTTGTGGCTGGTTTACAGATGGGATCCTAATCCAATTTGTGAAGCTTTCAAGCCACTAAACCAATTAATTTTAAAATGCATTTTAGTCAAGATGAAAAACTACTTTGTTGTGTGCTTTGTTTTTTAAGGTGCAGGATGAATAAGCCACAGAAGACAACAGGAAAGCATTTACTTCTTGTTTTCATTTATTAATGACACAAATGCAGCAATTACTCCAAAGCGAAATTCATCAGAAGTGTCCTGGCTGTTCATATACAACTTTAACACTGGTTATTCAGATTATTAGATATGGGGCCACAATGCAAGTACCTAAACCATCACTACTTCACGTGGTGTGTTTCACTGAGCTCAAAAGTGTAATTACTATGTTGGGTTATGGTACTATTAAAATAAAGAAGAGTGGGAAATCAAAGTGATGCAGCAAAAAAGCTCTTTCGATAACAGTATCAAGGGCAAGTACTGAAAATCAGGACAGTGCGTAATTAGATATAAAGTGTATCCAAGCAGATATTTACAGTCTTCATTAAGACGCAGGACAAGAAGTCACTGAAGGCAAAAATATGCTCCAAATACAGTAAAAGTCACCATCAATTTTGCATGCCAGAGGAACTTCTAAGAAGAGGGAAAGATCATTTCTTTCTGCAAATAAACTTCACCAGCAAGTGCCTATTCCAATGGGATGTATTCCATGGTTTTGAGCAACCTTCTTTCCAATTTCCATTTTGCTTTTTGGCAGGGGAAGAAAAAGAGGAAAAGGAAGGAAAATTGGAATGAAAAAAGAATCTGTCTCACCCAGCATAAATGTGTTTCATAGAAAAAGCAACCAGGAACGTGAGGAGGGAGAAAAAAGTGCCCTATTTTTATGCCAAAGCTACACTATAATGTAGTAGTTTAAGAACTCGCTGCATTCATAACCTCAGTTTCAGTACAAATGCTGTATTCATTAAAAAGAAATACAGGGTGGCAGGGCTGGATTTATCACTGGAATTTGCACGCTGCAGTAAAGAATGTCCTCTATTAATGACAACAGCTGTTGGTTTAATAACCCTAGGAAAGATCATTAAATTCCTTCACATTTCCCAGAAACAGATGGAAGAAATGCGAAAGTGTTAAAGCATATGGGAGAACATATTGGAATCCAAGAGCCTCCTCAGAGCAGTGGGAATCCTGCTGCCACCGTCTCCTGGATTACAGGGTCTCCTCACAGGTGCCAGAGGTGTGCAGGTTGTGGAGCCTGTGTAAATGCTGAGGGAGGGTAGAGGTGGCTGGAGGTGCAGTAGGCATATTCGCTCTCACTGTTTACCACCTCTCACGCTGTGTTCGCAGGCACAGATCTCCGTTCCGCTCTATTCCCTTGTTAGCTTCTTTGCACCTAGTACTTCAAAACGCATGAAACCTCCACATGCAAAGGAATCCTTTCATCACAGAACTGATAATGAGCCTGTGAATGTAGGGCACCTTCTGCACTTCCCAGAACAAGAAAAAGATTCAGGAAATGAGAACTTCCCAAAAGCTTGGATGGAAATCACAAGAGATCCCAAACACAATTTTTCCTGTGATCAGGGACACTAATGTTCCTACACTGGCACATAATTTAAGCCTCAAACACACCATCAATAAGACAGAGGGAGAGAATTCAGAAAGGCATTTTCCTCCCTATGTTCCTCAGTCAGTCTAATACCAGTACTCCTCAGCCCTAGCAAATGATTCATTTAACCTTCACAGTTTAATCATAACAATAATATTTGTCCTTTTCTCACAGCACCTGATGATTGCTGTGTTCATTACACCAGAGGCATACATCCTCTGAAAGGAAGCACTCAGATGCTAGTCAACCACAAGGCATATATTTTCTCCCCAGGTGCTAGCCAAGTGTTTGGAAATAACCTTTGCAATATACAGTAACCACCAGACTGTAATAGCTTTTCTTCAGCCGCCAAGGAAGGTTATAAAGTTTTGCAGGGATTTGTTCTGAGCAGATTCCCCCCCACCTCGTTTTAAAGAACATTTCCAAAGTCCTTTTGGATGATTGTTTCCTCCCTGCTGATCCTCTGTGTGGCACCCGTTGCCTCTGCCATGGGTCCACCTCCTGCAGGGAGCCTGCAGCTCAGGCTCATCCGGATGCCTCTGGGGTAGACCAGACCCCACCGTACCCCAACCCATCACTTGGGTCCTTGCAGACAAGAAATGAAGGTCGCTTTTGTGCCATGACTCTGCTGCACTGAAAATCCTGCAAGACCCGGCTGCAAGAAAAGTGTCTCCTGGCAGAGGAAGCCCGGCCCTGTGCCCATCCAGCAGATCCACAGGCTCCGGAGAGGAACCCAGCCACCTCCTGCCATGCTGGATCAACAGCCAAGAGCAGCTCGCTCTGCCCCACAGGGATGCAGAGGCTCCATTTCTCACTTTCACAAAGTCCTCCCAAAAGAGCACCCACAACCTGCAAGGCCACTCAGACAATTCGTCCTCAGGAAGACCCTTTTCTAAGGGGCAGCAGTGGGCAGCAGTGGGTGATGAGAGGTGGGAACCAGCTGAATCTGGTGTCTGACACATGACCCTCTGCAATTACTGTGAATAAGAACTAGAATAACCTCCCCAAAGATGGCATATTCCTAATAAAAATGTGGGCAACCCAGAGGACCAGGTCATGGAGCTCAAGCAGCTGTGCCAGCAAAGGCCATGCACAAGCTGCTTATGCTTGGGGCCTCTCTCTTTCTGTGGCCCTTTGAGGAACAGTGTGGAATCGAGCTCTAATACACAGCGGAAAATATGACATGTAGGCACCTGTGTACAAAGCACCAGTCATATGATAACATATGACTGGTGTGAACATTACAAGTGTCTCAAATTCGCCTGACACCAGTGTTGATTTCAGGACCTTGGCACCATCGAAACCCCATCTTTACAGTCTTACCCCTCCAGCTCCCGCACTCCCAGAAGCAGCCTGTGGTGACACAGGCTCCAGGGCTCCCCACACCACCCATCGCTCCTGATTACTCCCTAAAGCTGAGATGCAGCACAACTTGTCATTACTGCCACTTACAGATTACCTGTTTGGAAACATCACACTTCCATGAAAGCCAAGGTAGGATTTTTATTACCAAGAACACTTTTTACAGCAAATTATGCTCTTATTAAAATTCATACAGGATAAATTTAAAGGAGAAAGGCTCTACTTCATTCATCTAAGTCACAGATTACAGCCTATTTGTCAGATTCTTCCTTTCTTAGCTCCTCAGTAGTCTGTAATTGCACAGAAATCCATGAAGGAGGATTTAAAGGGATGTGACAGGGTACCATGTAGTGGAGCAAAACTCATTCTGGTATGTTACAAAATACAATCAAATTTTCAGTTCAAGAGGATGAATTATACCTATTGCTGCACTTATAAAATAGTGTCCCCACAGCAGCGTGACTCATGCGCCAACTGGCTCCCATTCTGCTAATGTAATCCCCCTAATAATACACGTACTGAGCCAAATAATTGTCCCATGTAAGACAACGGAACTTTATTGTCTTCCTCTGAAACCCATTTGAATTAGCTCATGATCCAAACTATGAAGAGTTTAACTACAAAGCTTTTGCTTCAAGGCAATTTCAAAGGAGGTCCTCTTAAAAGTTGTTTTCATTTTCTCCTAACTCTATTCAAACAGTACCATCTGTTTTTCTAATACAGCCTTCTGAATGCATGCTCCAGTAGAGTGATAGATGTACTAGATTCATTAGATCATTAATCATTGATGAATTGCCTTTAAAAATATATATTAATCTTTGTTTGGGAATTTTATTTTTCTGCTCTGACAGTGGATTAAAAATCTGCCTAAATATTGATGTTCCAAATAATGTACATTTTGCTTTGGTGAAAAAATAATGCATTAGATTCAAAAAGACAGCCTGATAAAATGTTTTCATTATAAGATGTATATGCAATGATTTAATCCTTTAATTAAATATGTCTCTGCCAGTCCAAGAGATACCTTCCTTCGAGATACTCAAGACAGTTCAATAGATAAAAAGTGGAATTTCTTCAGCCACAACTGAGAGGATTAGTACCTTTTCCATGTAAAACCAGCTCCTACCCAATTACCACAACTTTATGTCTCTTCTGCTGCCATTCCAACTGATTGGAAACCAGCAGTTTCACAAGCCTCACCAAGGCCTTGCCGTGGCTGAACATCCCCTCCCCCAGACAAGCACAAGCATCGAAGCTGGGGCCCGACAGGACAGAGTGACCTTTGCAGGGCACTTGCATTTAAAAAGAGACAAATAAAGCCCTTCCTCATCATCCAGACTGCAACCTGCTGCACGCTGCCATGCAGAGAAAGCATGACTCCCAGTGCCTTGGCTCAGTGGGCATCTGCATGGGCTGTGCACAGGAGCCTTTTACAATGATTTTATCTTGCATCATTTGTAACAGATTTTATGAAGTTTTGTATCTGCCCAGGAAGCTTGGCACTGAATGCAATTCCCACATAAATAGGCTGGCAGGCAATTTGTGAGCTGTCTACAATAGACTGCACCTTTCTAGTGTACATAAACAATTAAAAGTTCACTCTTTCAAAAGACTGCTTTTTCCTCAGCAAAACCTAAGGATAATATTAAGCTGTAAATCTGGGTCTCCATTCATTGTTTATTCATGGTCATTTTCATAAACAAACAGCTCCCATTTTCTCTAAATTGATGGCACAAAACGAGCAAGGTTATCAGTCATCCCAGGCTGTGTATTAAGTAATGGTGTTTTGGTCCAGGTCAGGGATGTAACTATCACAAATAGTATTTCCTGCATTACCCACCGCAGCAGAATGGCATCTCAGTGAATTTGGGGCTAGTAATTGATTGGTTTGGAAAAACATAATTTCAATTCAGAAGGGCATATGCAAGTTTATGTGTTTCATTTATGCATACACTTCTTTACTACCTGCCTCTTCACGTACGCACCTATCACAGAGCATCATCACCAAGCCTGGAAATCTAACCTACATGGCTCTCTATTCTGTCCCAGAGAAACCATATGTGCTGAAACTTCCAGACCAAAACCAAAGTTGTAACTTCAGTTTTGATTCTGTTTTGCTAATTCAGTAATAAACTGTGGTTCTTATCTTACTAAGATAACTTCTTTTTTAATGTGTATATCAGCTGATTACAGCATCAGATAAAAATCCCTTTTTTATTCCTCATTCCCCTTGAGGAAAGCCTTGCACTTGTGCACATTTGAGCAAGTCTTGGGAGGATGTATTAGCAAAGGAATATGTATTAAATGGTCTTTCATTCCAGGGCTCTAGTAAACACTCTCAAGTATTTTGGTACACTGTTCTGCTGTCATCATTATTATCCCCCTCCTAATCCAACTCTCTGCAGTCAGTGAGATGACACAATAGAAGCCCTGGTGTTGAAGTTCTTGTTGCACAGAGGAAATTTTACACAAGTGCAAAGACTGTAAGTTTCTGACAAGCATCCAGTTACATTTCCTTATCCATCACATGAACCACCCACCTCCAGAAGATGAGAAGACAGCACATATTCCTGCATTCTGACAATGATATGCTGCAGTTCCATTGCATGCTGCACTTCAAAACATGGCTCTCTTCACTGCCAACAAACTCTTAAGACTGATAGCACATGTAAGGTAGCACATATTAATTTCTGTTGCAAAAAACTTGGCAAACTATAAAGGAGCAACTCAAGCATTATTGTAAGATATCGATGAAAAAACAGCCCAAACTGGATCACATTGTACAAGCCATAAGACACAGTTATCAGCCCCAAGAGCCACCAACCAGCACAGGCCTTGGTGAGAAAGGAAACCAAACTTCCAAGACCTACATGAATAAAGGCATCAGGTGGAGAAGTCCAGCCAGAACAGCCATTCTCTTCTCTGAGACAAAGCCTTGTATACAGGCCAGTAGCTCATACTTCCTTCTCCTCCCTGCCTTTTGCATTCCTCTGAGCTTTTCAGCCCCATTTCTCTTTGTAGCGATGACTTCAGATTTGAAAAGAGGTTTATCATCAAACAAATAGCTCATGCATTCTCATAGAGTATGCTTTCAGTGCAATGACAACATGTACTGGTGAGTTATAGGCAGTTTTAGAAGGGAAAGGTTCCCTTAATTGCTAGAAGTAGAATAGACTGTATATTGCAATGAGGAAGCACTACATATTATTATTGGCATGTAATAGCATAACAGATTATTTCCCTAGATACACATTTGATCCGTACTTATTAATGTCAATCTGCTATGGTGCATAATGTAGTTACTGATACAGACCAAGCTCTGTTCATTCTCTCAGCTATCAGCTTCATGATATGCTTCTGTGTTTAAAACATTGCTCTGAAGCTACAATTACCAAATATTTATCAGTCAGCCTCTTCCAGAGCTCCATATCCCTTCTCCCCAGAGAGCCTGCTTTTTGTAAGTGGCTGGACTCATAAACAGCCCTAAGTGACAGCCCTTTGGAGATAACAAACAATGAATTCAAGTTTTTGTGCATCACTAACAGGTCAGTAAAAACTCTTTTTATTATTATTATTTTATTAGCCAGTGTTTTGAAGGTCAGAGAATCCCTCTTAACCCCACGGGTGTTTTGCACTTCAGTGGAAATGAAAGTAGACTTGCAAGTACTTAAGGACCATATGCAAATTCCCTCCCCTTCCCATTCAATATGTGGAACTGACCCATCATTCCTACTGAAAGGCAGACGGAGACTGGGAAATTCAAAGCTTTGGCATCCTGCCTAGGAAATCTTGGTCCTGTCAAATCAACTCAAACCATATGTAGGAGCCCGCCGAGAATTGCTCCTCAACAGCAATTTTAGCAACTTGGAGCTCAGGGATTTCAACTGCTCTCCTCCTTTCAGGTAAAAGAAAGAGCGAGCACGCCTCTGACAAAGCCGGGCATAGCAGCAGAAAGGCTTCTCTGTAAGTCAAGGGCAGCTTCTTGAAGATGTGCCCCTCCTGTTCTGAGCTGTCTCTCTGGCTCGGCTGCCTCACAGGCAAGAGGGCTGGCTCTCAGCACTGCTCAGCTCCCACCAGAGCAGGATCTGCCATAGGGAGCACTGTACTCGCGGCTTCAAACAGGCAAAAATATTTCATCAATTTGCAGAATTCTCATTAGCATGAGTGACTTGCTACTCATTTCCTGTAAGACAGCTGCAGTTCACTTGATGTGCCATTTCCAAGACCTCCTGTCTTCTGCACTCAGTGACAGCCTGTCTTCGCATTCACAAGCTGATGAAAGATCAAAAGTGTGCTAGCCACAATGAGGGAGGTCAGAGCACCCATGGCAAACACTCTGTAATGGATGCACAGTCTCAACCCCTGCTTACTGCTAGGCCAGATGAAAGGAAAGAATACAAAACCAAAACATCCCTACACAGAAACAGTCCTTTCTCCAGCAAAATCTGCTAATAAAGAGCATAAAGGCACTTGAGGTTTTACTGGGTCAGGCTTCAATCCTTATTACAAGGTTTCTAAATTATTGAATAATATTTATTTGAATTATTCAGCAGCCTCCTTTTATTTAAACAGGCATTTGGTAGCAGGGAAGCTGGAACAAACCATTTCAATCCACAGCTCTATAATCTAAATACACGGGTTTAGCTGAAATAAAAGTCTCATTTCACAGTTAGAATTCATTTGCTGGGCCCATTTCACGTTCTAAATGTGCTGCCACTCCTCGGGAAGGGCAGGGGTAGAATCAGGGCACTCGGGTGCCCAGTGCTTCTGGGGCGCACGGCCCCATCCCCAGCACACTGCACCCTGCAAGGTAGCACTGGCAGGAGCAGCCCCAGGCACCCCGCAGCGCTGCAGGGAACACAGCAGCTGAACTCTGCCCTGCTGTGTGCACATCAGCCCCTTGAGGAGGAGGTGCCCACCTGAGCTCACCCTCCTCACTGGAGCCCTAGCCTGCAGAGCACAGGTCTGTTCTCACATAGAGCTTGTGCTGTGCTACGGAACTGACTCGCACACACACACACAGACACACACACACACACACTTGTGCTTTTCAGCTTCAAACGGCAGAGATTTTGGTGGCAGCATCTTTGATCTTGCAGATGCCTGATCCTCTGCACTAAGCACAGGACTCATCCCACTCATGCCAAAGTCTGAGGATGAGCCTTTATAGGGTTGTGACCAAAGGCACTCTGACTTCCTCGTCAATAGTTAAACTTCAGCAAATGAGTTTCATTAGGAAAGTGATACCAGAACTCCCCTTTGAGAGGCCGGGGCTGGTCTCGCACCACATGCTCAGAGCACTGCAGAGGCCAGGGGTTGCTCCAGCTGCTGGGCTGCAGCATGGTGGGGTTTGAGTGTCATCCTCAGGATGATTCTGCAACGCGTGCATGTGTGTGTGTGGCAAGTCTCACCTCACAAAGCAATCAAACCATTTTAATTACCTCAAAACTGTTTACGTACAGCAATAAACCAGACCTATTAAAGCTGAATCATTAATCATTTGAGGTAAATCAATAAATAATTATATGTGCCATACCCCTGTGCTCATAAACAGAACCTTTCAGACCTAGCCACACTGGAAACGAACAATAACCATACATCCATGTGCAAGAAAGAGGGAAAACAGGTGATCCTGAGAGAAACTGCTTTTTTGCCTAAGTGCTTAACAGTGAGATTTGCAGTTACTGACCTGTAAACCGATAATTTATTCCTAGAACCACTGTAGGGTTTTGCGAATTTTATTACATCACCAGCAATTCATAATTACCTCATCTGGGATTGCTCCTGCACCATGATTTCAAACACTGACCAGACATGCCCAGGGGCACACAAGCATTAGCACAGTAACCACCATACACCAAATGGACTCAGCTGGGACAAATGCTGATGGTCTGAGCACGAGGCACACGCTGCACATCACTCTTCAGAGGCCTCAGGGGAGTTTCAAATGGTACCAGGAGTTACACTCCCACAGGATCTACCCCCAGGGTAGATGAAAAAGCAGAGCAATAGGTTTGCGTTATTCTTCATCCATTGATGAATGCTGAAAATTTTGTGGGTTTGAGATTTCCTTTAAATCACAAAGCCTTGAAACAGTGTTAGGAAAAGGAATGAGGAGAGGTTCAGGTGACTTTGGGAGCTGGACTTTTAAGCAGAAACACAGCAGAAAAACTACTAGCCGTAGCAGCACTGCTGCTTTAATGTCATCCTATTCCCAGAACTGAGCCCTGCATGCATCCTGCACCAGGCGCTGAAACTGAAAAAGGGAATCACAACCAGGCGCCAGCATCACAGCCCTTGGATATCACCTCTGCATTTTACCTGCTTCAGTCCCTCCAGAGACAAAAGCCTTCATTTCAGGAGGATCCTTGCTCTGTGTCCGGCACATGCTTCCAGGACTGAAATTCCTGCACAGAACTAGAGAAAAAAAAACAACCCACAACAAAAAATGCTCCTCCAGTAAAATCTATGTAAGATAATATAGTTTTCATAGTGCATGAAAATAACAATAAAGAGTCAAGATTTTGTAGAAATCAATGAATCTCCTATTTCAAAAGCTTCTGTGCAAGCAATATTTCCTTGAACTGATACATTGAACTGAATATTTTAACTTAAATGTAATTGCATCAATAGAGCAGTCACATTCCTCCAAGCAGCTACTCTGAAGATGAGATTTTAAAGCATGGTTCATAAATATAGGAACAGAGAACAAAATAGCTTCTTTTTTGATAATTAAACAGTTAGCAGCTAAATTGCATTGTAATTGATCAGTAAATTGCTTTTTTAATGAGATTTAGTCACTAGGAAATGGCTTTTTTCTTCAATATGCCCAATGTGCATTGGGTCATATAAACAGCAAATTGCCTTTGCTGGCCTCCTATTTAGACCATCTAGGTTCAACTTGCTGTAAGAAAACATGCACAGGACAGATGAGCCTTGGCTTTCCTTGGCTACCTACAGTGACTGCTGCGTCCAGGCACCAGCACCCAGGGTGGGCAGGCACAGGATGAGCAATCCTCTCCCAGCTGAAAGCAACAGCAAAGGGAGCCTCAACCCCAGGAACACAGGATTTCATGCTGCTTTGCTATAGTAGAAGCTAAACTTCCTTCCAAAGAGCAGGTCCCCAAAATGAGCTCTGAGGCAGTGATGCTGACAGGCGAGCACAGGCAGATGGCATAACCAGCTCTGGCTGACCACTACTGATCCTCCTAGGACAGGCTCAAGTGCCCACTTTACCTCTCCTCTGTTGTTCTCAACTTATTCAAAGCTCATCAGGTTATGCTCAAATCAGAAACTGATATTACAGTGCATTAAGGTTGTAGCTCATAGGAGTTCCTTTATACAAGCCTTTGCACAAAAACAATCCTTCCTCAAAAAGCCTGCATAACCTAACTAGACCAAAAAAAAGCAAGGGAGAATGCAATGAACTATCTTTTTTGAAAGATGCATTATTTTAGACCTAAAACATGACTATGATTAGTAAAGGGTTAAAAAAACCAAACAAACAGTAAGTAGCCTTTCTTCAAAACTAGAAAGGCTATTAAAATAATTGTTTTCAAGGATATACTCAGGAAAAAGTGCAAAAGAAATACTGCCCAGCTCTGTGAAGAGCACTGGGTAAGTGCTCATTGAAATAAATGACCATTTCACAATCCTTTAGTTAAGGGAATTTTCCAAATCCTTCAGTAACAAAAGATTTTGATGAATCATGATTATTGTGATCAATTTCTTACGTACAACAACAAATACAACATACAGTTAAGTCAGATTTTTATTGTTTAGTTTCCAAGTTCTCTATTGATGTGACTTGGATTGCAATATAAACAGCGGTGATTGCAATCATTTGTTGCTACCATAGCAACAGACAAAATTAAAAGGGCAAACTACAAAGCTGAAGTGGCATCATAGTTGGAGCATCTAATTGCATGAAAGTAAAATGATGTGTACAGGATGGCAGCAGCCCTTGCAGATACCTGTGAAGCAGGCTTGCTTGCAGAGATCAAAGTCATTTAGGTCAGGTCCTGAAATCAAGGACCTGCATCAGCTCTTGTTTTCTACCAGTTTTCTCTGTGAGTCTCTGTCTCTGCAGTTTTAAATATCTGGGACATGGAGGTCAACTTAGAAAAAGATTTCAAAGCAATCTTGTGGAGGCTTAGGCCATTCTCCATCCTCCATTTGGAACTCAACCATTGCTATTATTTACCAGTTCTGTTCTAGTAGAGTGCAGATCCTCCACCCCCACCCCAAAAACTGGAAACCCCATGCTGTCATGGCTTAACCTTGTAGCATAACGTGCAAACACACAGGTAAAACTCACTGCTCACCAAAAAACATGAGAACAAGTTCCTACGAAACACTGAGTAAGCACATATTTTAATTATGTTGTTATCCTATTTTCTGGCTTTGGCATAAAAGAGTTGAGCCAAAAGCCTGGATCTGCTGCTTCTCCAGCTGACCCCAGAAAACACACATGAGTTTGGTGCCTCTCAGCCTCACGTCTCTGCAAGAGGCAAGCAAAAAACCAATCCCTTCTCCCGGAGTTGTGTATGTAGGTAAGATCTCCAGCACATCACTTTCCTCTTGCCTGCACACTGCTGAACAGATGCGGTCATCAGTACAGCTGGGGGAAAACACAACAGTCATACAAGTAACAAAAAGAAACAAACATTCACCGTCTTCCATCAGGCTTCCAGTAGAACAGAGTCGTGGCTTCCAGGAGCCACTTACACCATTTATGTACACAGAGGTCAGGCATAACACTGGTAAGAAGTAAAAGGAGGGAAGCAAACAGTGTGTGAAGATTATTCTACTGAAGCGTTGAGATTATTCCACTGAAGCGTTCAATCAAACTAACTCAAGAACTAGCCCTTTCTGATGGATTGTCTGCTTTTGCAGAAGGACATGGCACTTGACCACAGAAAGCTGAGCTGGAGTCCATAATTAATTTTCACACACAAGAAGTGTCCAGGAGACCTTCAGATTTGTCACTTCAGGACCTCAAAGAAAACCTGACCTTTGAACACACCTTATGCAAACTTATTCTTAGCCGATATGGGTAGATACAGCTTTACCTGAAAGATAAATGGAAGCGCTCTCAAATGCTTAAAAACCAATTTCAAGTGGTCATGAAAAAGTTCTGCTTTACCTGCACACCAAATGGTGTCTCTTTAATCTGGGGGACAGCAAGCACCAAGGCAGTGACAGCAGCCCCATGGCCAGTGGGACACACTCCTACCACTGCCCAGCACTAACCCAGAGCACAGTGCTTCTCTGCAAGAGCTTGGCACCGGTGGGGAGAAGGGCTTTTTCCTGCTGGGCCCCTGCATACTGTGTGTGGAGCTGCCGGGGCAGGACACATGGCGCTGAGCTGCCCACTCTGATCTGAGTGAGCAAATTGTGGCTTCTGAAATTAAACTCCAGCACCTCTAACTTCAGCCCTTTTCATTAGCCCGTTGTAGCAACAACAAGAGGAGGAAAACAACACTGCTCGAAGGTACCCCAGCCATGAGTGACAGCAGACAGTAATGTGCGTAACTGCAATATTCATAAGTAAATTTTCATTATCATTAACAAGGACAATTGTCTTCTTTTGTTCTGATTACCTCCAGATATGTTAAAAGTAGCTTTGCATAATTAATTACCAAACATAGGGTTCCTTACAGTTCCTTGGAGGTTATTTCAGGGAGCTTATCTATGGAAATCATCTCCATAACAAACATTATCTGTCATTTCTGAGCTTATAAATGGATTATGGTGATATAAAAAGAAATACAGCTTGACCATCTAGTGGAAGGTAAAGCCCAGAAATTCTGATCAGCAATGAAAAAGCCATACTACAGGAAGGTAAGATGCCTCTGTGAGGACTTCTGCAAACCAAATAGGTTATCTGACAAATAGAAAGTGGCAAGATCCACCTAAGGCAAAATAGAAATGGGTGTGAAGCTTCATTTCACAAATGAACTGGCTGGGAAAAACTAGCATTTCATACCTCTGTTACAGCTGGAAGGGGGGAGAGCTGTGAAATAATCCCCACCAAGAGTGTGAGAGGACAAACTAATTATCCTTACAGTTTAAATGATAATTAATGGAAGAAAAGCAGAAAAGATGGCCTCTTCCCTCTGCCTCAGTCCTGCATTGGCTCCTTCACAAAGCAGAGGAAGAGACTTCTGAATCAACACGTAAACTACAAATGTAAACAAACTCACTGGAACTAACTGCTGGTGGAATATTAAAAGCCTATAAACCAGCAAGCCACCTCCTCTATTTCACTTCCAGCTGCAGAAGCTTGATACTGAAACATGATAAACTGGTGCTCTAAAAAGCGGCCACAGCACAGCATGAAGAACTCATCAGACAAAAGGAAGGAAATGCTCATCTGCACCTTCGCTGTTCCTCACTGTTTGGGTGGCAGCCTGCATCCTCCCCATCCATTGCAGACCTGGCCCCAGCCCCAGGGGCACTGCCCCAGCGGGGTCCATGGGGGTCACTGTCCCCTGGCCCCACTGCAGCTTCTTAAACTTCAGGTGGCAACTGGACAAGAGTCCTATTTCTTTAGCTAGAAGTAGTCCACAATAAAGAGTTTAAACTCCTACTGTAGGAGTTTATCACCCTTCAGTGAAGTTTAATACAAGGTTCTACTTATCACAGTTTATATTATTTCTTTGAATCTTTAAGTAAAATGTCAAAGAAAAATGTATAAAGATGATCCAATTACACAAAATATGCATGCACAAAGATATGTCATCAAAGCAACATAAGCAGATTGATGCCAACAGTTAAAATGTTCAAGCTATCAATAGTGAAATACAGTGAAGGAGCAGGCTTTTAAAGAATTAAATCTATTTCAGTGTTTCCACCAGCTCTGGTATACGTACTTTAATAATGTCCACAGTACTGAAGCACAAAATCTTCATGAAGGATGAGCAACTTAATATTGTTCATTTTATTTTAATATCCCTGTGAAGTTATTTGCATACTTCCATATATTTTTCTATTTGTTAATGCCATAAATAATAATGCTTTAACAAAAAGACATTTGTCATTCATCAATTTTTAGTGCAGTTTATTGCTTCTCCAACAAAATGTTCGATGTGGGATTCACTTTTATGTGTTATAAGGGGTGTTTACATTTACCTCCTTGGTATTGCAAGAAAAAAATGTGTAGGCAACTCAGCTTAAAATCCTACTTTGTCATATCTCATTGCCCTCTCCAGACTGGAAATACATGCCTACAGGTTTTGCTATCTCAGAAAATATGCTTATATAGAGATATATCTTCATCATGCATAAGTAATTGATAAGTAAGTTAAGGAAGTCTAATTGGTATTTAAAATAAAGTGTCTTCTCTGCAACAGATTTTGGGAAAGAATTCTGCACAGCTTTCCTCAGTGAAGTCTGGGGAAACTTCTGCTCAAAGAGAATGATTTTTGCCCTTTGATTTACAGCTACCCAGTCTGAGAAACCTGAGATTAAACAATCCTCGTGATGTTTTGTTGTTGCCACCTTACTGAACCAGTTTGGACAACTCTGCGAGGCATAAACCAGCACAGAGAAGCCCTTCCGAGGACTGCAGCTAAGCACAGAGCTGGCGTCGCCCACAGGCCAGGTGAGCGCTCCTCACGTGGAGCAGCTGAACCTCTCACCAAAACATGTTGGCGCCCTGCTGCCTATTCTTTGAGAAACAGACAGCAGCAAGCCAAATCCCCATCCCCAGGCAGGACGGCTGCACGCTTACTGTCATGGGCGCCCTGCTATCTTCCAGTCCTTTCTCCAAGGACAAATCTAGACCAAGCTCTTGCAAACGTTGCCCCTCGAGAGGGACGAGCATGTCGATTCTTTATTGCCATCTAGTGACCAAAACTATCTACTGTTACACCAAACAGAATTAACAACTGAGGAATTCTGAAACCAACAAGCACAAAAGAGAAAGGAAGCTTGCTTTCCACCTTTAACTTTGTGCTACTCTGCCCATGTCCCTCAGACCTCAGATCTGCAGTAAGTGTAGTCCAGTGCTGCTTCCAGAAAGTCCTTTGTATTTGACATGAACAGGTCCCTTACCCTTCCTCTGGAGCTCAGCTATTTCGAAAGAGGTCACGCAGCAGAAATTAATGGCCTTGGTTTGTCCCCCGGGCGCTCACGGGGCTGGGCAACGGGGGTCTCTTGCTGGGTAAGGTGAGCACAGCACCCCAGCACCAGGCTGACGTTTCATGTGGCTGCAACAGCATTTCCTCACTGTTGGAGAAGGAAGGAGTCAGATTGTTTCCAGGGATATTCTGGGTCCTTCAGAGAGGTATTTTCATTTGGCTCATGTTTTCTGGGGGCTCAAAAGTGGCTCTTTTCTTACCAAGACAAGCTCTTAGCAGCGCACTCTCACATCTGCACACTGGGCACCAAAGCATGCCAGGGCAACAGGAAGAGTTGAGGACTGCTTCAGTCCACCTGGCTTGCTAGCCTCTGTATGCAGATGCTATTGTCTATAATCGAGATGGGAGCCTGACGTTACTGGTTACTGAACGGCAGCGGTGCCAAAGGCTGTGTACCTCCGACACAGAGTGCCTGGTTCTCCTCCCTCCGGAGCCAGCCATGGCCCGGCTCAGCGCATTCCAGGGCCACCAACAGCCACAAGATGACACTGCTGCGTAAGTTGTGAAATAAGCCTGGTGCGCTTTGGAGAGGAGAGGAAACGCTACTTCTGTCATGACCTTGGCCTCCTCCCGCCCCCCTCCGCAAAGAGCTGTAAGGGTAAGGCCGGCCTTGTGCTTTCTGAGGGCTTGCACGTTACCCCATGGCTGCCCTGTGCTAACCCAGGATGGAGTGCAACCTTAGTCTGCAGCCGCGTTGTGGTAACGGGGCTGATGTGCGCACCACCACCTCACCTGCCTGTGCCTGCCCATTTCTTGTCCTGTCTTGGTAAACCAGGCTGTCTCTAGGTGCACAGCCACTTCCTTTGCATTTAGGCAGCAAAGCTTTCAAAGCTTCTTTTCAAAACGGATGAAAATATTTTCCTGTCTCTGTATAAATTAGGTCAGCATGTGTACATTAGTTCCAGTCATCAGCTTGTAAGACTGAAAACGGTTAAAGGTGGGTAACAGAAAAATGGCACCTTGTAGTAAAACTGTTCTGTTAACTCATTTTAGAGTTTATTGTTGTAGGGGGCCAAGCAGCAAAGGCTGCTTCACAAACATTCACAGAGTTATCCTAAAGCATCCGCTCACTCTTTAACTTTTCCACCACTGGGCTCCATCAGTTGCCATTTGAATAACAACAAACGCTTTGGATGTGTCTGAGATCTCCCAAGACTAAGCTATTTGTTTTGCCGTGGTTCACTTAAGTGAAGGAGAGTAGAATTTAATGGGCTTTAATTTCACTGGGCCATGCCCTGAAAAACTCTGAGGTTTCAGCTCTCAGTGAGGGCAAGAGGAATTGGTGGAGCTCAGGATGACAAGGAATTCTGAATTCCTTATTTCCCCCAGACCAAACTTTTTAAAGAAGCTGCACTCCCTGCTGAAGCAAGGGGCAAAAGTACGTTCCTAAGGGAACTTACACAGAAATACATGACAGCAGGTATTGAGCCCCATCACTGCCACAGTTTTCTGGTGAAACTTTAAAAGGCCTCTTTTAGTAAGGAATAGAACTCTGACTCATTCTTTGCTCTTGATCCAGAGTAGCAAGTTACTTTTATTCATCGATAAAGCTGTCACACTTTGAGTGCCCTGGCCTAAATGAGCTGAAGCTTCAATCTGAAGACGTGCCTCTATTTCAGATTTAATCACAAGTGCTCTAGAGTCTTCTGTAAAACAAAGACCAGTTATGAATGTTTTTAAAGTTCCAGTTTTACAGCCTTTTTATGTCATCACTCAGTTGAACAATATAAAAACCTCACAGTGCAATTCAAATAATGTGTGTAATTAAAATGTACTTACATTTACTTCAAGACTGGAGTCCTGTAATTCAAAACTAGCCAAACCCCCATTTCTCACTTTGGTGCTTTCTCTCTTTAATTTACAGGAGAGGAAAGTTTTACAGGGGGAAATAAGACCTCATTTACTGAACCAAGTAGAAAAAGGGCAGATTCAGAACAAATGTTTTCAGTTTCACTTAATTAATTGGACTGAGAGGAAACAATACTGCTTAGGAGCTGAAAAGCAGAGATGCATTAGGATTCATAGCCTGTCTGGGACAGGGTGAGGAAAGAGACAAACCACCTATGGATCAGTGCAAATGCAACTGGAGGTATTGTGTGGCATAATTGTATCAGTGCTTCTACTGAATATGCATGCAATTCTGTTTCTTGTCTTCTGATACTATTCTTTAAGTCTCCATTTGGTGTTGGAGCAGACAGACTGGGCAGAACATCCCTTCTGTGAAATCTTTGGTGCTGATCTCTGCTTACAGTAGGGAAGATAATGCACTGTTCATAGTAGCATAATTTGAGAGGCACAATATGTATTAGTCTGAGTCAAGAGAGTGAAAACATTGGCTCTGAAGCAATGCTTGCTTAATACAACCTCGTGGGAACCTACTGTGTGTTGGAATCTAAAGAGCTTCATGATATTCTGAGTATTAGCATGTCTAGATGCACTTCCTCTGCAAAATACCCTATTGTTCTTCTCAACACAGTGTAGAATAATCCTGACTGATTAATTCTGTTCTAAATTTCTGAAATTCTGCAGTACTTTTTCCTGCACAGCTTGATTCTTGTTTCACACGGCCATTTTCCAATTATGGCAAAACCAGATATTTAATCTAGAAAAATAAGTAAAAGTCATATGAGGGGAGAATTTAACATTATATTTAACATGCAATCATATTTAGGAGGGAGAAAAGTGGGTCCCTTTGTTGGGATGGAAAATTACCTAGAACTCCGTCTCTGATAACCTGAGATAGAATCATACTATTTGCTTAGCAGGAACAATATCAGCCTTAAGCAAATAAGGACCATTGCTGAAGACTTTACAGAATTTGAGCTTAAAATCAGTGGCTTGAGGCCTGGTTATTATTTTCTCAAATCTCATGCAGACTATAGGCAATAGGTCTTGTTTGTGTAGATGGGAGCACAAAAAGTCCATGGAATTAACAAATCCCACATTTTACTGTGAGGGTGTGTCTCTGGTTGGCATTTCAAGAAGCTATGGAATCTAGAAGCGTGCACTGGAGCCCCAGGCAGTGTGGAGGTAAGTAGTGACTCTCTGAGTACAGCTCTTGGCATATAGGAGGTCGAGTCCAATGTGTCACTACTCATCTTCTGTTTCCAAAGGGTTGGAAGTGGCAGAAGAATGTTGCTATGAACACAGGTCACCAGCATATCTAAAGACTAGGCGTCTTTAAGAGCTTGAGGTGATGTGGAAGGTCTGCATCTTGTAAGAGAGGGAAAGTCAATCTTTTTGTTCTTGGAGAGTTTAAGCAAAGTTTTGGAGGTCAATGGCTGGTTCTTTTCTTTCCCTTTGGGACAGACATCTTTCCATACCATTGCATTCTCAGAGCAGAAAGAGGGAGCCAGATAGGAAGGTTGTGGTGGATCACTGCTGAATTTTGAAGCTGACAGGCCAGCAAGAACGTTTGTCAGCTTATGGTCTGCACTGCATTCATTCTGGTAAAAGAGAGTATGCATAATGAGGTGAAGACTGGCATTAAACCCAACTGTGTGCTATGCTGTGATTTGCAACAGATGTGAGTCATGGGGAGGGTCAGTGGACACCAGCTGACAGGGATCCTTCAGCTGGACACATTGTATTGTGAAGCTATAGTCTGAAGAGCCAAGACACACTGCCCTTTTTTACCTCATCTGTAGCTTTTCAGAGAAATAACCTGCCTGGAAATTAAACACAGACAATTCTCTTACACAGTTTCAAACGTGCTTACCAGATGTTGGCAGTACTGATCATCTGGGAATGACTTACTGTACTTCCAACAAAGATTGCCACCAGTCCCTTCAGAAGGAAAAAAAAAATCGAGAGGAACACAGTAATGTCACCAGTCATCTAGACGGGCTGCTCAGATCCACTTATGGTCACTGCTTCTAGAGAAACACAGAATGTTGATTCCACTGGCCAAGCAGAATTAAGAGCTGTGACCACATTTTGCTCTTGGCACCACTCAAACCCAATCTGCCATCCCTTCTCTCAAACTTCAGGATATTTGAAATTCCGCCACAGCTCCAGGTTTTGTGATTCAAAATGCTTCACTCATACCCTGGCCTAGAGAATTCTGTTGCTATGGAGTTTTGCTTTCTATAGTTTATTTTGCCAACCCCTGCACCTTCTGATGTCTGCTCTTTCCTGGAATCATCAACAGGATTAATGAATTTTTTGGTTTGACACAGTGCCCAATATCTTAGGCCTAATAAACCTCCACTCAACTTCAAGAAACCAAAGTATGCATCACTGGCTTTATATATGAAGTATAAGGAAATTCTAAATCACTTTTTTCCTCTGAGACAAACAGAAAGAGGAAGAAGTTCCATTTATTTCTGATAGGCAGAATTTCACTTCCAGGATGTGAGAGGCATAAAAGAATGTGGCCAAAGACCTAGCAGTCAGTGGAACCACTTTGGCTTTACAATAACCAGCATAATAAAAAGCAGCACTTGGCCCTTTCATTGTGGTTGGTTAAACAACAATCCCTTCTAGCTGAATTACTGAGAACTGTAGAGAAGGCAAGAGAAATTTCAGTGACATTTAACAGAGTTGACCCAGTCCCTGACAATGAGGAATTTTGCAATGGCTAGCCTACACCCTCCTGCCATGTGCTTCTTCCTCTTTTCTTCATTACAGGGCAACTAGGTAATGTTAAGGAAAATCCTAGAAAACTCTTCAGATCTCTGCACTTTGTAGGGATTTTTTGCAGAACTTGCTCTGTTCTCTCATTATTTTTTCTTTTTATTCTTCTGTACAGCTTTTCTTCTAAGAGCAGAGGAAAAAAAAAAAAAGAGAAATAAAGCCTCTGGTGCAATAACTCCTCCCTAAACAGCTGCTTACCCATTCTTTAAAGGAGGAGCAGCAGCATTTCCAGAGAGGTATGAGTTTTTAGTGGGAGTTTCACAAGCAGATTAGTTTGCTAGTCCTTAGAGAAATTATGGGGTGTCATCTTGCTTCCTTCCCAAATACATTTAATTCACAGCAGGACCCGAGCTGGCAGCCATACAGCTCCATGTTTTTGCACAGGGAACTTCAGAAGAAATTTAAGTTGGAGAGAAAAGAGCCAGAACTTCACCTTTTCACTTCAGTGCAAGTGATTTTTCTGATGGAAGGCCTAGCATCTCTTGTACCAGCTACTGCAACTGATCCCTTACAGCAGCATGGCACAAACAGCTCTTCCCTGAGGTCATAGGTCCTGCCCAGTGTGGAACAATGAGATACAGGAGATGCAAAAAATAAGAACTGACCTTCTTAGTCTGTAAAATGGGAACAAGATTAATAAGTCTACTTTGCAGAGGTATTGGGAAGAGTCATTCAGTAGTATTTGCATAATGTATTGTAATGCCATACACAACAGATGCCCCAGATGTTACTCAGAAACCAGTATGGTTCATTTCCCATGCGAACAAGCCCTTTCTGTCCGCATTTTTCTCTGGGAAATATGAAAGAAGAAGAAAAAGGAAGTCCAATAAGCCATTATCTAGACTTGGGAATAATGAGCGTTTATCTGGATTTTGTAACACAAATTATGTAATGAGGCAGAGAAAAGGCTTTTGAACAAATACGTTAATGAGGTGGCAGCTAAGGGAAGGTTACAGAGTTGCCAATTCCAAATCACATTTTTAAATATGATTTTCTTTTCTTTTTCTTTCTTTCTTTCTTTTGTAGTCATTACCCTGCAAGCATTCAAATGTGATTTAGGGCTTCATGCAAACTATTCAAACATTACCTATTCTAGGTCAAGAAAGCCTGATCAGCAGCACACACTGACTGAGAAAACCCCACTGACTCAAAATTCATAATGAGGGCTTTTATGTAGGAAGTTGTTGGGCACAGGGATTGTACTGAAAGGACTGTTCGTTCAGAGCCTCAAAAGCTTTTCTTGGAAAAGTATCAGATGCTCCACTGGGAACTTAGTTGAAAGATACTCCTAAAGCAACACAGTGGACTTGCAGTGGCTGGAAAGTACTGATTGGAGGGAAAAAGGAAAGTAATGAAACAGGAATTCTCTCAGAATGCTGGCAATAACTCTTTCCATTTGAATTCCATGTAAACCTTCCAGCGCATAACATTATTGTACAAGAGCTCCTCCAGACACCTTTTTAAGTCAAGCATCACACAGAGGTAAGTTCTGAGCGGGTTATTTTTTTGATGTGATTTTCAAATCCCAGGCACAAGACAATTCTGCTGCTGCAAAGTCCTGGGGTGTCTCAGGGTCAGGGTATTTTCAGTTCTATTTCTCAGTGACAAGTATGATCCATCTTACAGTCCTTGTTTAATATAATTTCGTTAACACTTTTGTACCTCCGGTCATTGCATGGAGCCTGCAACATGGCTGTGTGGAGAGTTTTTGTCTTGAGAGGGAATAGCAGTTATCTAGGTCAAATGGACTGCTTTAAAACAGGCAAATTGTACTTGTGTGCTTGGGCAGCATTTGAATTAGTGGTGGAAAATATGTGTATCTCTAATTAAATGAATCAACTGGTACCTGGAAATCCTCCTTGCCACAGACTATTCCTATCTAGCACTAACAGGAGTAACTGGGATGATTGGCTGCAGTGAGTAAGATATAACAGAAAAGCAGCTTCTTGGGAAAGGCCTAAACTACACAAAAACTTTTCCCATTTTTCCACCTGGACTGATCACCCTGGAATGCCTACCTTCCAAGGGGACTTGGACTAATCCCTTTCTACTAGCCAAAACAATGCAGGTCAGCTTTTGTTAACTAGTCTTCAGCAGTGTCCCTCTTCTGAGTGGGTCCCTCTTCTTTCTGACAGTGGCTTACAACATTGAATCTGGTGTCTTAAGTTCAAATGGGAAGATCACAATACTCTGTGTGTGGTTTGATAACCAGACTGTCAAGCTCATCTATGAATCTGCTATCTTTCTTGAAAGGTGCAGCTATTCCTGTCCCAGCTGTTCCAGTTCCCAGTCATAACTGGCCCAGTCTCTTGAGCTGGCTTTGTTGCTCACTGAACACCTCATTGGACCTATTCAGCTCACTAACTCAGCAAAAAAATGTTCTGTTTTCTTCGTCAAGTTTAACTCCAGTGAGCCCCAGAGCCACCAGCAGAGAAATGAATAGAGAGCCAAGACAGATCAGTAGCAGTGAGCCATGAGATGGGCTTGGGACTGTTATTGCACCATACCCTTGGTCCTTCATATGCTTTAAAATGTCTGTGTTTATTAAGGCAGCACAGCAGCAAGTGGGAAGTGGTGTCTGGTAATCAAGAAAAGAGGCCAATGTACAAGACACCTGATTCAGCTCCTGGTTGTACTTCATGTTACAACCCATACCTAAGTCTCTTTGTAACACAAAGATCTGAGTTCCTTTGTACACTGATTTGAAACTTACTACCAAGATCAAAAAGAGCAGCAAATTTATTATTCAGTAAGTATAAAACTTTAGCCCAAAGGCTGCTACAATCTTCTACTTCTAAATGGTGTCTGCAACCAAAAGTTACACCATTTTACCTACCATTTACCATAATTTTACCTAAAATCTTTAAAGAAGTAGTCAAAGACCATGAAAGGACACATCTTGCATACATATTTGTAAATACTGCTCTGGCCTCTGCTATGTTCAGAGCTGTACTCACTGGAGGAAAAGATTCCTTTCTCTTGAAGGCCTGCAGTTAGTGCTCAATTAGCATGAGCTAAATTTCAGGCTGCGAAAGGTTTTAGTTTGAATGCTCTCTGAACCATCTAAAACTCCTGCTGCTGGAGGTTTTGCAAGCATGATAGGTTCTCTGCAGCTTCCTTTTGCCTGGCTTTCAGACTAGTTCTGAAAAGTAAGCAGCCAAGGCTTTGTCTGCCTCCTCCTTGGCACACTGAAGAGGAAGCTCGTGTGCAAATTATGTGAAAGAGCTGCCATTCCTGTAGCACTCTCAGCCAGCCAGTGCCAAGTGTATCTGAGTTGTAAGCATAGACTGAGGAAGGCAGGGAACAGCTGGAAGACTTCCAAACTGAACACACTCCTCTGTGCTTCTCTTCGTTGGTGCATACAGACCCCTTAGAGAGCAGTGCCCAGCCTTGGCCTTCATTGTAAACTGCTCCATTCCCCCGTTTCATCCAGTCCTGCTCTCCCCTTCCTGTATCATTACTGTTCATTGCACAGCCTTACCACCTCCTTGTCTGAATGTAGGCATCTTCTCTCTTGTCCTCACTCAGTATTCTTATTCCCACCCACATTCTGCTGTTTATGATGATGTGTGAATACGTGGTTCTAAAGTCTGGATTCAGGTAACTTCTCAGCCTCCTGGTGCTTACAGTAGAACATGAATTGACACATGAGAACCTCCAATGGTTTATAAAATAGTGATAGTGCTACCTTAAATATGAAGTGTGGGTGGCAGGATGGCTTGAGCAAGGGGGTAACAAGGTCAGAATTTACCTTCAAGATTACAGGTTCAGTTCAGTGCAGGACTTTGTCCTTGCTGTTCTGTAACTGCCAGTGGCTTTGCTTGGGTTTAGCTGAATTCCTAGCAGACTCCACAGGAACTGCAGCTGGCACTAACTCGATTTCTCCTCAGCAGAGTCATCACGGATATTTTTCATGAACACATATTTCACATGCACTCCAACAAACCAACCTACTCTCTTCCTGGAGCAAGCCTCTAGAAAAGGAGCCTGCTTTTGCAAAAGAAGTAAAGAAATGGAAGTTACTTACTTCTCTGGTCATGCTTAAGACTTTTCCTAGCTTTTGCTTTAGTCAGAGTGTTGGGAATGCCTCCACATTTAGCTTCTAACCTCAGTTTAACAGTCTTGGCCTTAATTCATAAAAAGATTTCAACTGCTAAATTTGGGACCCAGGTCTCAGATACAACCATGCTCAGATAAAGGTGATATAGACAGTCTTTCAAATCTGGACTCCATGTTGCTTCTATATCTCCCTCTCTCATTCAACTGGTAGTGTTCAGGCAGTTCCATGGGAAGAAGTGAGTATTTATCTCCAAGGGTCAGGTCCTTGCTGATCTTGATTGGCAACTCCCTGTTTTCCTCCTTTCGGCTTTATAATCTCCTGGGAGACCTGCACCATGTTCTTATCCCTGTCCCAAGCCAGCTGTTCCTAAGAACCCTATGGAACATTGTGTTTTTCTCACACCCCTTCCCTTCTCCCCCCAAAGGTACACCATTCTGATTGACAATTGCTATATGAACAGCAGAAAAGGGTACTCCACTATCTTTCAATCTGATTTCCTATTATTCAAATGCTTGTCCTTTTCTGTAAATCCTTTATTTATTTTTTTGTGTATCATAGAATGTTCTTTGCCTGACACACTGAAGGCAAGCTTGCAATAATTCTGCACAAGTAAATACGGATTCCCTTCTCTGTATGGACATTGGGGGATGGACTAGTTAATTGATTTGCCTGCAGGAGTCCCTGATCCCATTCCTAGCTACAGGGAGACTCCTTTCACAGGACCAGTCAATCTAAAGATGTCAACACATGCTTGTGGTTTTTCTTTTCATTTTTTTCTTTACTGTACTGCAGCTATCATTTATGCACTGGTATATCAAAGTGTGCCTAGTACAACTCTTCTGGGTAACTGCATTTTCTTATTTAAGTGCTTGTAGCCTCTTTTCTTTGTTGACTATAGACCATTTTTTCATTGGAGACTGGCCACAGAAATGCAAGTTTTGGCAATTTCCCCACTTTCTTCAAGGCTTTGCACTGGTGTGAAGTTTCTTCTGTGTTGGGAAGTTACCCAGAGGGACTGCTGCTAAAGGTTTGAAGAGTCAGTCCATATCCAACGGGCTATTTTCCTTAGTGGACATTCACTGCTTTTACACACAAAACAGTAACATTGGAATGTCTTGTTTTGAACTTCTGTCACTCAAGGTCCTCTGATCAGCAGAGGATGAATAGCACAAGCTGTAGTCAAAGCTCCCCCATTACTTGCTGTGGAATCTGAAAAGCTTTATTTCTGTGAGGAACTGCTTGGTAAGACTGTACTAAGCAACTGAAGGATCAAGCTGTTAAGATATGATTTACACTGACCTTCAATTTCAGGTGGCTGCTGACATCCCAAAAGCAGGACATAAAATATCAATGTATCTGTCTTCAGTCTGATTTCCAGTAGCTCCAGTTGTTTCTTTCTGGCATCTTGATAGCACTTGAGACCCTTTTAGTGGCAACATCACTTATGATTCCCATTCTGTGCCTACACTTGGACCAAATCACTGAAATACGTGACATTAAAAATAACATTTCAAGTTAACCTTTATGGGTTATTTTTAACACAGGTCGCAGGCACACAATCCCTCACAAAACAGTAGGAAGTGAAGCAAAGCCACGCATGCCTGCACAGACCTTTGTTTTGGGAGACCACCACTACGGTTTTAACTCTCATCTCCCTAAAGGAGCTAAGTGCTTCCTCACCACTGTGTCAATGAGTGAGAGATGATCCCCCCTTGGCATCATCAGCACCTCCTGAGAGCCCAGCACCTGAGAGAAGCCGTGTGTCACACTTTGGTCCCCGCATATAATATGCATTATGAGGATATGAGCTTACTCATAACTTTCTGCAGGCACCATGAGCAGGGCGATTTTTGTTAAGAGCTGCTCTCAGCCGGTGTGGTGGCTTTATCCACAGCCATTAGGCAGCCTTCCTTGTTCTGTGCAGAGGGGGATCTAAGGAACCGGGAAATGCCCCACGCTGTGTCCCGGCGCCCGGGTGATGGAGCGGCCCGGCCGCACCTGGCTCGGTCTGCACCAGGCTAAGGAAACCTCCGGGGGCTGCGGGCACCAGGACTGCATCTCCGCTGCTGCGCGATCGCTCCAGACCTGCGCCTGCACCGCTGCCCGAGAACCAGCCCGATGTCCCGTTAGGGCGGAACGAGCCCTATGTCCCGCCAGGGCGGGAGCGGCCGGCCCCCGTCTGGACGCGGGCGGGTCGCGTCGCCCCAGCCATGTCCCTCTGTACTTAAGGCGGCGGGCGCTTCTCCTGCGCGCTCCCTGACCTTTTGTCCCTACAGAAGATGGCCCCGACCTGCTTGCAGACCCTGCGGAGGTGCCGGTCCTTCGCCATCCTCTTCCTCACGCCGCTGCTGCTTTTGCCTCTGCCGATAGCTGTGCCGACGCGGGTAAGTGCCTGTGGGGCCCCCTCGGATACCGGAGACCCCGGATCCGGACCCCGCTATCCGAAGAGCCCCGGGTCTGGTCCCCGCTGTCCAGGAGCCCCTGCCTGAGCCGGCCATCCCGAGCCCTGTCCAGGTGTGCTGTGCTCCCGCCTGCTTGCCCACCTCGTGTAGGCTGTACCCTAGGCATGCTGTGCAGCACCGGCAGCCCTCGCCGCAGCATCGCCCTTGCACCGGAGCAAAGTACCTGATCCCTGCTAAGGTAACTTCGCTTCCCCTCAGGGAACTGGAGCAGTTCCTTCCTGCACCTCATCTCTGAAGCATTTCTGCCACTCGGTCCCAGATCTCAGGAACGTGAGTTGCAGGTTTCACTCCCAAATCTTCAGGCACTGGTGCTCAGCAGCCCAACCTGCAGAAGGAGCGCTGTGTCAGTCTCTATTCACCCTAAGGGCTATGCCGCTGCCAGGACCCAGGGCTCCCATGGACCCAACCTGTCTTGCAAATTGGATGTGATTCTTTTTGAGACAAAGATGAATATATACATAACTGGCCTGCACATTTAGAATTGTATCTTGCACTATCTGGTAGTGGTGGCAGTGGACTGAAAGATAGAACTTCTGGGTTCTCCAGCCCACCCTGCTGCTGAGGCTCTGATACACTTCAAGGAGAGTTGCTGAGTGGCATTCTTCATCAGTGGTGCAGCTGGGAGCTGTGCATTGTGCATTATGCAGTGATCATAACAGGTTTCAAATGCAATATTCTCCAATTCACATCCATCTTACTCTAGTGGTGGTGATGGCACAACTCCTTTGCTTTCAGTGGAGTTATACCAGCATAAAATTGGAATAACCCAGTGAAGAGCTTGGTCGCTAATGTCTAGTAGCATTGTTGGCAAAGTGTGAAAGCTCCGTTTATGGTACTTTAGCCTACTAGAGCTTTAGAGGCTATTCTAATGCTAAAAGCAGCCTTTCTTCTGAGTGATCTGTATTGCCCAGTGTATTCTAAAGTGCAGGAAAATGTCATGCATATTTATAAAGCCAAGATTGCCAGCCATTCTGGTTCACCTGTCTACATAATATCAGCACTGCCTTTCAGTTGAATGCTGGTGTTTTACAGAAAAAGGAATTCCTGACTGTTAGACACTGCTTTGACTAACACTAAGATAATTTCCCTAAAAAAATAAATATGGCTTAAATTTTTTGGTATTTGTAGGAATACTGTGTCATCAGTCTAATCTGGGAAATTACAGTATTTCACAGTAGGAGAGGAATATTTCCTCTAGTGATTGCTTTTTCAGCTCTCAGTGAGAAGGCAGCTCACTGCCTCTGCCATCCACTAACTAGACACCAAAGAAACATTCTGTGACTGCTCCCATAAATCACAGATCGATATAGGTATAGATACAGATATCTATTTCGTTCCAGATCCTTGGTTGTTTGAACTGGTTACGGTTGTTTAAGTTAATTTATAAGCATGGTTGTATTTTTGAACTTAGAGTCATAGAATAGTTAGGGTTGGAAAGGACCTTAAGAACATCCAGTTCCAGCCCTCCTGCCATGAGCAGGGGCACCTCCCACTAAACAATGCCACCCAAGGCTCTGTCCAACCCGGCCTTAAACACTGCCAGGGATGGAGCATTCACAACTTCATGTAAATTATTTACTCTCCACTGTATGAAACCAGAGTTTCTTCTGTATTGTGATTTTTAGGCACTTAGGGTTGTTTATCTGTGTTTCATACTGGCAACAGATTAACTACAATCAGTTCTAGCACTTGGCTACTGTGGTGTACCATAAATTCTGTCATGAGCTCATCTCATGCTTGTTAGGAAAGAGACCTATAGGATCTGTCTGATATCTTTTAGTGTCTAAAGAAACATATTTTTTTTTTCAAAACTTGTGCTATAATTAATTCCTGGAAACCTGGAGGGAAAAAAAATCTAATTACTGACAAAGGCTGTTTTCTGGTTCCTCAGCTTCTCAAAAAAATGAAGAAAAACACACCCCTATTTATAAATATCACCTTACAGTGCTTTTAAAATGTCACTGTAACACCATTTATTTTTGCAATAGAGTCCCATTTGTTATTTTAAAATAAAATCCTATAAACACATACTCTAAATATGAGCAAATTCTGAACTCCAGAACACTGCCTTAAGCTTTAAAACCCTGTTTACCTTTGGCTAATGAATGCTTGCTTCTCTGAATAGCTTTGAAAGCACAAACCAAGAAAGGCTATGGTACAGGAGTGCCTGATCAACAGTGTGAAAAGGTTGCAACATTTCTAATCTAGGGAATCCCCTTTCCCTGTCTCCCAAAGCACACTCGGAACTGCGAAAGTAATGAAATACCTCTAATGTGCTTAGTCACAAAAAAAAGGGATAAAAAAGGCAAAAGGATTTTACTTTAAGAGCTGCTTATAAAAGTTAAGAACTTTAAATTGATTCAGTGATAACAGTTTCTGAGTTCAGATGTGCCACTGGACACATCTCAAAGACTTGTGAATTTCAGACAAGCTAATCACATGCACTGGGAAATCTGGCCATCCATTTCAAACCAATTAACTCAAATAGAAATGCCCAAATCCACAAACACTGTTAACAGTTCTTGGCTCCTAGATGTGAAATCTGCTCACCTCACCTGCCAGAAGGTAATTGCACACTGTAAACTGTATGTACCTAGTTGTGAAAGGTTTGTTTTTCTCACACTGTACATTCTGGGGGCATGCACTAAAACAAATACTGTGGTCAAAAAGATCTTATTATGCAAATGACTTCAGAACAAGGTTTAAAAGTACAAGTTTAAATCCTCAGGTTTTCTGCTACCTATTTCAGCATAACTGGTTAAAGTACAGACAGTGGAGTATTTAGGCTTTTTATAAGAGCTACCAACATGTTTCTTGTCTTTAAGAATAATTTTCTGTGCTTAAACGTGTCTTCCATCATATTGCAGGAGGCCAAATGTGCGTATATGATCATCATCATGGCTGTGTACTGGTGCACTGAAGTGATCCCACTGGCTGTTACCTCCCTCATGCCTGTGGTATTTTTCCCTCTGCTTGGAGTTCTGAGCTCTAAATCAGTAAGAAGCTTCCTCAACCTATATCTGATACAGGGAAATCCATTGCTGTGCTCCCCTAAAAATATTTAGCAAACAAGTCAGCTAGGAAAGAGCCCCAGTTCTGTGGTGCTGTTTCTGACTCTGTTGAGCAGTGTTCAGGGCTCCTGTACGGGAAGATGCTGATCTAAATACATATTTTCTCAAAATGTTATGGGTGTGGGGCTTAAGGTGGTAGAGGGAAAGGTCTGTTTCTAGGCGTGGATCCTGCTGCAGCTACTAGTGCCAGCAGTTTGTGTGTTCGTAACCCGTCCCATGAGAGAACAGTGTGACATATTCTCTGTGAGATTTCAAAATGCATGGAACAAGCTTCTTCCAACAGGGTAGAGATCATGATGCCAGCAAGTACACTGTGTCCCCTCCAAACCTCATTCTGGCTGTCTGTGCTAGTGCTTTAGTCCAAGGCTGTATTAGGTACTGTAACTCAGGTTCACTTCTGGCCAACAAGCTAGTAAGGGTAGGTATGACTGCTAAAGGTGCTAGGAAAGCCATTTTGGAGCTCAGCATTTCTGGTACTTACACAATACTTTGATCTCCTAACAATGTTTTAAGAAACTGCTGTAATTTTGTACTTTATTAACTCCTGATGATCCAAAAAGAAGGTGCGTGATGCAAAAAAAGCCCCTGCACTGAACATTTTAGCCCTTAAACAGGAGATCTAGGGTTCAGGAAACTGAAAGTAGCTCTAAGGCTGGATCTTCCCCTTCTGCCAGTGTTGGGATGGGGTCTGGTGCAGAAAATGGCTTTGAGAGGACAGAAGGCAAAACATATTAGTGAAGCTAGCGGGAGACAGCATTTTGGCACCTGACCTACCTTCTCTGTCTTTCAGGTGTGCTTTCAGTACCTAAATGACACAAGCATGCTCTTCGTTGGAGGGCTGATTGTTGCAATTTCTGTTGAACATTGGAATCTTCACAAAAGGATTGCGCTGAGGGTGCTGCTGATTCTTGGGGCGAAACCCGCACTGTAAGAGTATTGCATTACTTTTTCCTTGCCTCTGTCAATTTTGCAGAGGCCTAGGGGTGGTGTTTAACAATCAGCAAAGAAGGGAACCTTCAAGAACCTCTTTAGCTCTCTGCACTTGTACAGACTTTACAGAGGTGAAGTTTGACAGCACGAGCAGTGTATTTGTCCTTTAGCCAAAACCAGCACCTGACTAAATTTTAGGTGCTTGCCTTTGGAGGCAAAATGATGACAGACTTCATCATGTGTAGACTAAGGAGCTAACTGGCTTTCTGGGATTCCTTCAGTGAAGGTGGCAGAGCTGTCCTGGAAAGAAATCTGGACACTACACACATCCCTGTGTATTACTGGACACTACTCACATCGCTGTGAGTACAATGCCTAGAAGAGTCTATTTTCTTTTCCTCCTTTCTCCTCTGTTTCTCTCTTTTCAGCCTCATGCTGGGATTTATGGTTGTCACTGCTTTCCTGTCCATGTGGATAAGTAACACAGCCACCACTGCTATGATGGTTCCTATTGTCCAGGCTGTCCTGGATCAAATGGACAACACAGAGTATGATACGACCATGATGGAACAAGCAACTGGGCAAACAAACAAAGTGATCGAGCTGGAGGAAAAGAATGCATCAGATCCCACTTCAGCACATGGTAGGGGCCTCTACTGTGAGTTGATTCTACTGAACTTGCTATGCTCAGAGCTCCCTGACCTAAAAAGAGTTCTCTGTGCCTTTTCCAAAGAAAAAGAATGTTGAGCTGACTGAAGGCACCTAAATGCATGACGCCTAGGTTTTACGAAATGGCTTCCAGTTTTCCTGGTTGCTGTTTTGTTCTGCTTAGTGCTAGATCCCATGCAGATTGTTAGGTTCTTTCCTTCAAGCTGTGGTCATTCTCCCATAGTTTCTCTAGACTTAACTGCCTGAGAATCCCAGTCTTGTGATTATCAGTGGGGATTCAGCCTCTAAGCCAAGTAGGAATGCTTGAAAAACTTTGCGCAAATACAGCCTATTTTGGTTCTGGAGTGATAAATATCTCTTTATTGACCTAATTGTATGTGGAGTTGGGGAGAAGAAAGAGAAATACTTTAAAAGCTATGTGGACAAGAGGAGCTGATGTCATTTAACTCACAGTAGACAAACTGCTGTTTGGAATGCTTTGAAGTGTGATCTTAACCTGATGCTTGACCCCACAAGGTCCTTCTTTCAATGCTGTGGTTCTGCAGTAGGTTTCACTTGATTTGAACCAAGTATACGAACTCAGTCCCTCTGGTTTCGCTTCTCTGCAGTGCAGGTAAAGAAGACTACATTACTAAGTAGAATTAATGATCAGATTTGTGGTGCCTTTCTCTTTCAGAAGAGGAAGGGCTGTTCTGGGGATCTTAATGGAGATGTGATTTTACCAAATTAGCAAGTTGATCTGCCAGAATTCCCTGTGTGACTGTGTGCAAGAATGAGTGCAAATGTTGGTAGCACATTCTGTATCCCACATTTCAAGCTTTCTGCCTGGGACACATCTGGCCCATTTTGTGGCTGACATGTCCATGGGAGACAGCTATTAAAGCTAGTTGGGTTCTTTCTGTGGTATTGGAATGGTTCCAATGACTTCAGTATGTGGCTGGTGGTAAGCCTTTCTGTGAAACAGGAAAATACTGCTGAGAAACTATGGCCCCTATATGGACAACAGCATCCTTGGATCATGTAGACCCAGATTGTCAGCTTCTCTCTTTGATTCCTCATGAACATGAGTCCAATGTATCTGGAGACATATCTGGTTTTTTTTGAATTAAAATAAATGGCATACACAAAGTGTACTGAACCTACAGACCCTGTGCTGATCTTTCTGCAACCTAACCCTTAGTTGTGTTCTTTGTGTTTAGCCATAGGCAGTGGACAAGACCCTGATGACGCCAGATCTGAGGAAAAGAAGAAGAGGAAGCGGATATGTAAAGGAATGACACTTTGTATATGCTATGCTGCCAGCATTGGAGGAACTGCAACACTCACTGGAACAGCACCAAACATGGTATTGAAAGGCCAGATGAATCAGTAAGTAATTTTTGCTATTTCTCTTACTTACACTATTTTACTGTTTCTGTGACCAGCTGACTTGTCTTAGATGACAGTTTCAGTTGCAAACCATAAGCAATGATCAGTTGATGAACTAAGAGTGAGGAATGTGTATAAAGTGATGGGACTCATTGTTTTGCTTCAACCTTTTTTAGGCAGCTATGTGTTGATGTTATAGGTCTGCTGAGAAACTTGGCAATACTTGCTGGCAATCAGCAGAGAGCTTGTTGATCATGAGATACTGGTTCTTCTGCCTCCACTTTTTCAACTGAAATACAGAGGAACTGCAGTGAGGAGCATCAGGAGGATGTACGATTAATTCTTCTCATGAGCACACTGAAGAGAGCTAAAAATAGTTCAGTCTCTCCTATAATATTATTCCTCCATGCTGTGGCTGTGGAAACTGTACAGGCACTGTTGTAAAGAAAAGGAGTTATCTGCAAAATACTCTCTTCGCTGAGTGTGGGAATTGATTTAAATGCAACCTAATCTACAGTGGAAATTTTGCAGATTCCACAACAGTCCCTCAGGCTTTCCAAGTCCTGTAAGTGTAGATGAGGCCCTCAGTGACATGGTTTAGTGGTGGTCTTGGCAGTCCTGGCGTAATAGTTGGACTTGATGATCCTAAAGGTCTTTTCCAATTGAGATGATTCTATGATTCTGTTGGGAGTACTTCAGCCTCAGCTGCCACATTACCCATTGATTTTAACACCCAGCTGGAAATTTGCTATTGAATAAAAATTGCAGTTCTTAAAATACTGACTTAATTTTTTGAAGCCAACCAGCAACTTTGTCTTCTGTTGAAGCTATCAGAAGTAGAGCTATTAATTTCAGGAAAGACAATTCCCGCTCTCTTATTAGCGTGAATGGGGAGGAAGAAAGAATGTCCTATCTTGGGATAAATGAGCAGGCATGTCGGAAGTGAAAGCTGCCTAGGATGTGTGTGGGATCTTTCAGCAGTGCTTGTCTTACTGAGATCTAAAAGGTCAACATGAGCTTCTATATGCATTAAAGTAAAGTACAGGGAAAATCAAGGATCATACAGGTTTTCCCTGAAATCAAGGCTGCCTTCCTCTTGACTTCAGTTAGGCTATGGATGTTACCTATAATTACATAAATGGTTGTCCCAGATCTACACGTACAATTGTCACTTGTACATATTAAAGGGAGAGCGATTACTAAAGTTTTGACATTCATATGGAAAACATTTATCTTTTCAGGTTATACCCCAACAATAATGATATTGTGAATTTTGCTTCCTGGTTTGGGTTTTCATTCCCAAACATGATTCTGATGTTGGTACTAGCTTGGCTTTGGTTACAGTTCTCCTTCATAGGACTCAAGTGAGTATTTACCTGCATGATATTGTGTAAACCCCTCACCTAATGCAGATCAGCATATTGAGAAATACGGGTCAGACAAATCCACTGACAAGTTACTAATTTTGTAGAGAAAGCAGTTCCATTTCACAGGAACTTTTGACGTCTGGAAACCTTTTGTATTCATGGGAGCTGCACTAAGGCAAAAGCTTTATATGTTCTTAATGTTCAGACAGAATTGCCTTTTTATATTTCAATTTCCCATCTGTGAATGTCAACCCTAGCAGAGCTAACATACCTGATTTGCTACCCTTGATTCAAAACTGTGGTTTTCATTCCAGGCTGCTCAAAATTGGACAGATACTTAGATCCATTCATAGACTCCATTCTTCTGTGAGAATTGGCATGTTCCCATGGAATACTTTGACGCTCTTGTCATTTCTTTGTTCCTGGCCTCTGCTATAGTCTGTGTCGGTACCCAGGAGTGACAGCTTCAAAATGGCAAGCATGTTAAATCATTCTAGTATGTTAATACTTACAGTATTTTCTTCTCCTTTTTATTTCAAGCTTTAAGGAAAGCTGGGGCTGTGGAGCAGAGAAAAGTGATAAAGAAAAAGCTGCGTACAATGTGCTCAAGACAGAAATGAAGAAGTTAGGCCCTATCTCTTATGCTGAATTCAATGTCCTCCTAATGTTTATTTCTCTGGTTCTCTTGTGGTTTTCCAGACACCCAGGCTTTATAAAAGGCTGGGCCGCTGGGCTCTTCCCAGGAGGAGAAAAGTAAGTTTTAGGGGATTTTTGTCCTACACCCTCTTGGCTGTGGATCAGATTCCCTTGCTCTTACATTCCATTTTGAGTGTGGATTCATTAATTCCAACTATTGGAATTAATTATTCCAACTATTCCAACTATTGGAATTCACGTGCTTCCTGGGCTTGATCCTATCGCCTGTGTGTGGGATCACCAATTGATCTATTGTTTGACAGTTTGTACTGCAATGAAGGCTGGAGGCTGGGACATGGAGGAAGCTATAAGTCCTAAAATAGAGAAACTTTGGCAATGCTAGTCTTAGTCATACTAGTATATGTGTTTTGTTTTCATGAGCTCCAATGAGTTGCGGTATCGTATGAATATTTGCTAATATCACCTCTGAACAATAGCCTAGAACTCACTGGGAAACTGATTTGGTGCTCTGAATGGCTTCTTTGCAGACTGTCTCTGGCATATTAAGGGCATAAAATGCCCTTAAATGCACAACGGGATTATTATTCAGGCCATTTCTTTACACATTGTTCTTTGAGATACAACCGTTGAATGCTGGCTTCACCATAGGGAAGGAATTCTGCTCCCAGGAGCAGTTGTCATCTGTGACTCTGGTTATCGACGTGTATTGTAGCTAGCTTCTTTTACTACTGTCTCTGTTGTGGCAGGTCTGAGAGAGCTCAGTTGTGAGCTAATGACCCACATTGCTAATGTATGAACCCCAAATAGGACACCAAAGAGAGTGACTAAGATGCTAGAAGGCAGACATCTTCTAGGAGGAAAGATACCTATTTTCTAAGCTATATTCTCTTTTCTTCTTTAGGTATATCACTGATTCTGCTCCTGCTATGTTTATTGCCTTGCTACTCTTTATCCTTCCTGCTAACAAACCGAAATTCACAAGCTGGAATGCAAGCACATCTGACCCTGAACAGACTAAAGAAGGTATTTAAAAGAAAAAGCATAACATTGTGAAGCAGCCAGCTCCAGCTAACATGACAGACACATATACTGGATTTGCATGGAGTTCTTCAGGGTAGCCCACCTCTCTCACTTCTTGGGCAGGGCTGGGACACCATCCCTGCTCATGTGTACTACCCTTACCCTATGCCGGTTTCTCAGTAACATGCGTCTGCCTGTTGGGTCTTTTCCTGGTAGCTTATAGAACAGGAGACTCTCCTAAAAATGTTCTGCTTTTCATTTCTCACTTCAGATACAAAAAAGCCATTTTTAACAGCCCCGCTGCTGGAGTGGAATGTGGTTCAAAGGAAGATGCCCTGGAGTGTTGTGCTGCTGCTGGGAGGAGGTTTTGCATTGGCTGATGCAAGCGCAGTATGTCTTAACATCTGTTTTTCTCTGACTCTAAGGCAAACTTCCCTGGGTCATTATCTAGGCCCGTGTTACTGGGCATGCACCCAAAGCCACACCTGGTAAAGATGTTCAGATCTGGAGGCAGATCCAAAGTAGCAAAAACCGTGAGGAGAGGTGAATATATGTGGCTCTTTTTCAGGAATTTGCGTTCTCTGACCAAGTTCTTCAATTTACCTTACCTCTTGGAGGCTGACGCGCTTTGCCGAATGGTGTTTGTATAATTCAGGAGTCATTTGGCATCAATTTGCAATAATGTTACACATAATGTGAGTTCCTATTCACGAGCCACGGGTTCTGAGCCTCACTGGAAAACACTTCTCTTTCTTGTCAGAAATCTGGGCTCTCAGTTTGGCTGGGTCGTCAAATGACTCCATTAGGATACATCCCACCATGGGCCACTGCAACGGTACTTTCACTTACAGTAGCTGTCTTCACAGAATGCACCAGCAATGTTGCCACAGCCACCCTCTTCCTACCTATCTTTGCATCCATGGTAAGATTACTTCCATCCTGTTATCCTGCCAACTGGGAGATCAGAGTTAAATTGGCAATCTGTAGTGGCAAAGCAGTATTGTAGTTATTGTCTTGAATGTTGCTCCAATGTTAATCTGAAAGCCAGTAATGAAACAGTCCATCTCACAGTATACCATAATGGATAGTGATTTTAGCTCGTAATCACTGCTATGTTTATAGCATTGTATGTAGATAAAAAGTGGGAATGCAAACTTTCTCCAATCTGCCCTACCTATCTGCCTGGAACCTGAAAAGCAACAACCTGGGAGAAGCAGCTAAATCAGGATGCCTGTCCAATGGCACCCTTGCTGAAAAGGAAGACAGTTCAAGCCTTCTGTAAGCTTTGTCCTTTGGACCAGGAGAAAGTGAAGTGAGAGTCACTTTTTTAGTACAGATTAACAAACCTCAGTGACTTCTAGTCATGCTGTATTTAAACCATCCACTCAGAACTGGAAGAACAATCAAAAATGTTAAAGGAAACCAAAATCCAGCATTTCATACTCATCCCTTTTTGTGATTCCTTTTGTCTTCATGGTTTTCTGCTAGACAACAGAAAATGGTAGGCCCAATTATTAGAAATGTGTCATTTTCCATTGGAAGCTAGAGCAATTTTAAAACTTAGAGGAAAACCTGGTAACTTGCTGCCTTTTCTGAGCAGAGTTGAAACTGTAACATAATGGAAAACATAAGTTACTTTGGTTTTTAATTTGGAAAATACAATTGCTTTATTCTTAGGCCATTTCATCAAAGTAAATTGATCCCAATCAAGGTGCTGAGCAATTAGTGACTTAAATTGGCACTTAAGTTCTGAGTCCCACAGAGTTTATGTAACATCTGAGAGTGGTACTCCACATGCCCAGTAATTATAATCCCATCCCTGTGTTACCCTGGCACAAGTGCGGTCTGAGGTTAAAGAAAAGACTGTTAGAAAATTTGACCAGAACTCCAAATTATACCGTAGAGCAAAACAAACAACAAGAAAGAATCAAGCTTTGTTTTAAGAATGTGGGACAGGAAACAAGAGCAAAGTTATCTTTAAGTATGTGTGGATTCCAGAATAAAATGCTTTCAAATTGGTGATATAATAGCAGGAAATGAAACGAGCCCATGTGCCTCAATGGGCTAGAAAATGTTCTTTATGTTTTCTTTTTAAACACCTTCAGTGTGATATTCTCTCCATTTCATTGCAGGCTGCATCTGTCAAAATCAATCCTCTGTACCTTATGCTGCCTGGTACTCTCAGTACTTCCCTTGCCTTCATGCTACCTGTTGCAACACCGCCAAATGCAATAGTGTTTTCCTACGGCCACATCCATGTTTTGGACATGGTAAGATGATAATTGCCTGTTCTCTTATCTGAAGCTCCCTTCTGCCTTTGTCCTGAAATATGGTGAGAGTTTAATTTTCTTAGCCAAGTATTTACAAAGTTCCAGGAAGATCTTGTGGGCTGTAACTATCACTGTATACCTCTCTCTTATGCAGTCTTCATATTGCAATAAGGATTTGCATCTCTGAAGTAACAGTACCTTTCTCACAGGCTTTGGCAGACATACAGCCCAGACCCATTGCAATTAAAAACTGACAAGTCGTAAGTCTCATAAACACTGAAGGGTTAAAATGCAGCGAGTGCTTTCCAGTCTCGTGAGGCTTTGGCAAGTGTAGCTGAAGCCTTGTTCCCACTGGAGCTGAAAGCAGAAGGTAACAATCAGCTGCCCTAAGCTCTGGTCCTCTGATTGCCTGCCAGACCAACAGTGCAGGTTTTGTGCCCAGTAGCCAAGCACTATCAGGTTTCGAAGTGGAGACTTGAAGGAGGCAGAACTGTTCTTTAACTAATAAGAGTAATTTGTACATGCCTTAAAGCTCCTAGATCAGTTATAAAGCAAAGCATTCAAAGACTTTGCACAGTGTGTTCCACCTAAGCAAGAACACGGGACAGTGGGTACAATGGCTATTTCTGTGATTTATTTGACCATGTGTTTTTCTTGTGTATGTATAAATGGGCTTTGTTGCAATTTGATGTGCAAGTGTTTGATTACTGTTGTTGGTTTGGACTTGTTTCCTCACAGGTTAAAGCTGGAATAGTGATGAATATTATTGGAGTCTTCTGTGTCTCGGTGGCCATCAACACATGGGGAAGACCTATGTTTGGGCTGGACGCATTCCCAGCATGGGCAAACACCACATCTATCCCGTGAGCGGTGATGAATTCATATGTTCAAGAAGGAAAGGACCCTTAATACTCCTCCCTATTGCCCAAAGACCTATACAGAGTCTCATCACCACTTCAGATCCAGTGTCAGGTGTTTGTTTCCTTCTGGGAGGCACACATCAGTTCAGGATGAACCAGCTAGTCTATCAAATGGTTTGAACTATCACCAGTATGGACTTGTGAATTGTTAGCATTGAGCACTGCACTCAAGCAGGGGCTGAAAATTCATTACCTGTTACTTACATCCACAAGCCAGCAGCTATCCCTGTTGTTTCTTGTCTAGTGAAAGAAGGGGTATACTATGTTATGCTACATTATGCTATGTTATGGTATGTTGTTATGCTATGCTATGTTATGTTGTTATGCTATGCTGTGTTATGTTTCTGCCTCCTGAGGAACATTTAAGGAATGGAAATACAAAGGGTAAGTGGTTTGTTGGGGTTTTTTTCTGCTGTAGCTTGATACCCCATAGCAGCCGGAGTCAAAAGATCAGAGAAAGACCCTAATAAATACTGGCAGGCATGAATGCCTATAATTACCAATGTTATGCAGATGAGAACTCCACTGTTCATACATTTTGTAAAGCATTTATAAAGCCTGTGTAGCAGGGTCACTCTGTAAAGACTGTGCTCTATTAAAACCTCTGTCAGTGTGAGTACTGGAGCTGTTGCAGTGAAGTTCCATCAGAAAAAGCCTGCAATAATAGTCACTGGAAATGTCCTAACTAAGAGATTAACCAAAGATGTATATGATGTCTGGACAGCTGTGCTAATACTACTGCAATTCTTGCACTCAGAAGGTGGTGGCAAGCAATTTCAGGAATAAAGACTGTGTTGACTCTTCTTCCAGAAGTTGGAATACTGGATTCCAGGAATAGTGCTGTTCAGAGTGTGGGCAGGACCCATGTTCTTTTTCTTCCCTGAGACTTCTTATTGTTCCTGATACAGGAGATGCCTGTTCTCTGACTGAAAAGAACTATCTGTGAATAACATCTTCCCTTTACTAAACTGTCCTGCACGGGAGCTATTAAAGATTCAGTCAGACTGTTTGGTGGCACTTTAGATAACTGTACATCAAAGAAAACAGGTGAAATTGCTGCTGAACAACTAAGATACCATGCAAGAAAGTGGCAAAGCAGCTGCCGTGAGTATGCTATGATTTAAGACAAAGCTTGGCAGCAATTTCTTCATCTTCCTCTCTTCCAAAGTACTAAAATGAGTGTTTCTGTGTGAGGAATAAAGGTGATGGCAAAAGAAAATGGTATCCCTGAATGCTGTTCCTAGCAATGTGGTTTTATTCTGTACTGTTTAATGCTCATACTGCATCAACATAGCATCTTCCAGTAAGAACATGGTAATTTTTCACCTGCTTAGAGATTTAAAAGAGCAGCACTGAATGGATTCAGCTGAATGATGAATCTGTTTCATGGATCGAAAAAGGTGACTCTGAACCCCAGCTGGGTATTTGTTCAACTTGTATCCCTTTTCCCTTTCTTACTTGAAATTACCTTCTGGTGAAAAAGGATGAAACTGATTGAATAAAATTCTGTCTGTTGGGACTTACTTGGCTGGATTTTCTTTCCAATACCACCAGATCTTCATGTTGTAAACAGCACTGAAACTAGTGGAAATACTTTTTAGCTAGCATATGCATATCTTTCTGTTTGGAAAGCTTCTGGTGAAGAAAAAGTGTTTGAGGTGATCACCCCAGGATGCTCAGCTTGCAGTAAAATGTTCAGCTTTTCCCTCTTGAATTTCTAATGCAAATCTTATAGTTGGGGTGAGGATTGACTCAAAGCACAGTTAAGGAAATGCAAAGTATTATTTTGCTCTTAATATCCTCAGAAGGATCAGATCCTGAAACTATTTTTCTCATTTTCTTTTTGCAGTGGTTAAACTGAAGGAATGCAAGGTCAGGCACCTCAGCAATTATAATTATAGTGAGGGTTCTAGTTTCACGTTTTTCTCAGTTGCAGTGTTTATATAAAACTGCACATTAAAAAAATCCTTGGATTTCTTCAGTTGTTTTGCTTTGGGGGTGGTTATTGGGTGCTCTAGGAAAAGGAACAGATTGAAAACCCAATAGGCGGTTTTCACTGAGCTAGGAAAAACAGCTAACAAAACAGGTAACATCAATTGTAAGATACGAGCAAGGATCCAAGAGAGCTTGAAGAAAGTGTCCCAGAGAAACTGTGGTTTTATGTGAATTAATCTCCAAGTATTTTAATTAAAATGTTAACTGCAATATGGACAAGAAAAAAAGTACTGCAAGTACCATGGCAGGATGTGCTTCCTACTGTTGTGTGGCTGTTCATAAGCTCTAGGGTAGTTACTGCTACTTAAGTTACTTGCTAGACGTAATTCGAATGTACTCTATTGTAGGCCTGGCTTTCAAAGGTTATGGGCCTTGCCTCCCATCTAAATATACTCCAGGGTATATTTAGATTTGCTCCCTGAGGAATTCAGCACTTTTGTTTGCCTGAAGACTGTATAATCTTGACTATAAGTACTGACACGTTGGCTAGCATGCAGCTAAAGAGAGGGTTTATATTCTTGCCAAATATTGATGTAGCCATCCATGAAACTAACTATTTGTGCACCCCCTTTGCAATGACCAAGAATTAAAGTTATTTTCATCATGGATGGGTGAGGTTGTGGGTGAGCGCTTGCCAGCAGGAAGGAACCTCACTAATCATATTTTCATTATTGGAGACCATGCATTTCTCAAACTCTACCTATAACAGAAATTGCAATGCTATTTCCAGGACAGTTAAGATGTTCCTGCACAACAATAGGAGAATGTGGGGTTTTAATTTTTTTCCCTGATTCATTTAAATCAGGCAGTTGAGATGGCAAATAAATTGTGTAGGGTTTCTATTTTGCCCAATGATTTAATTAACATTACTTATTTATCATCAGAACTTTAATTCCTGGCATTTAATAGCTGTGATCCTTAGCTGACAAGAACTGGCAAGTTTATACAAACTTCAGCTGCTCATCCCGCTTATACCTGGGGAAAGCGCCTTGAGTCTGAATCAGTATTGCACATCAGTATGTATTGTCATGCTCTGTTATCACTAGCATTAAAGTAGCACCTACGAGCCAAACATTAGAACCAAACAGCTGCCTGCACACTCCCCACCTTCTTTCTCCCCCTGCTCCTGAAGGGATGGGGAGGAGAATGGAAAGAATGTAACTCCCATGGGTTGAGATAAGAACAGTCCAGTAACAGATCGG
>JANRGW010031442.1:0-17071 GCA_024733675.1 Psilopsiagon aymara
AACTTAAACAGGGGAAGTTTAGATTGGATATGAGGAAGAAATTCTTTACTGTAAGGGTGGTGAGGCAGTGGAATGGGCTGCCCAGGGAAGTTGTGAATGCTCCATCTCTGGTGGTGCTCAAGGCCAGGTTGGAGAGAGCCTTGGGTGGCATGGTTTACTGTGAGGTGTCCCTGCCCACGGCAGGGGAGTTGGAACTAGATGATCTTAAGGTCCTTTCCAACCCTAACCATTCTATGATTCTATAATATTTGGCTACTTTGCATTTTCCTTCCAGGATGCCAGTGTTGGACAGTGGCTTTAGTGACCCTTCTTACAGCAAATCATTTATTCCATACACATCATTGCCTATCAAAAAGTTGCATTCCATCATGAGGAAAGTGTTTGAAACTCAACAAGGGGAAGGCTCCAGACAATATCTCTTCTCCTAGCCAAATTTGTTTGCTTTCTTGCAATGCACAAGCACGACTATATCTATAATCACTTTTAGCCAACATTCAACCATAGTAAGGTTTTTATGTCTATGGTACACATATAATCTCTTCTGCAATACTGAGTGATTCAGTTTTCAACCTCACAACAAACCTATGAAGAAAGGAGTAATTTCTATTCTCATTTTACAGTAGACTGATTGTAACAAAGGGAAAATAACTAACTTAAACAGTCACAGACATTCTGTGAATGAAAAGCTTATACGGGTGCCTCCCAGTCTGTCAAACATTGGTTTTGTATTGGTTTTTGTTTTGAGTTTCGTAGGGCTTTTTCAACTGGGTTGTTTGGAGTTTTGTTTTTTTCATCCCCCATTTGGTTTTCTTGTTTTCTTTACAGGGAAAACAAAGAAGGAAAAAAATAAAAGACAACTTTCTCTGTAAGAAATAAATGCTTCATTTCCTACAAGCACAGAACTTATTTCTGTCAGGTTCTTTCAGTGCTATTCTCTGAAAAAAGAGAGGGGACAGTGACAAATGTGGCATGAGGTGATAAACTACTGTCCTCTTTAGAAACAGCAATTCTGTTGCTGTTGATTTCCTTGTTTGAGCCGGAACCAAAGCACGTGTTTTACACAGACTGAAGGTCCTCTTTATACATCCATAAATGACATCAAAGCCATTAAAAATAATGGGAGGAGGAGGCAGGAGAAAAGAGAGGAAGCTTCAGAGGAACCTTATGGACTGTTTTGTTCTAAGAATATAAAATGGCAGAAGTATCTTTAGTGCCCTATTGGAACTGTAAGTAGGATCACTTGTGCTTGGAAATTGACCAGACATCTGTGAAGATTCTACATGGTTTTAAAAACTCTATATAGTTAACATAGACTGTGATTTATAATCCCCCAAACTGTGCAACACACATCAAGATAGTTCTAATAAAATTTCATTTTACAGGCATTCATGGAAAAGCCAAATTATTTTCTATAATCAAAAAATTCTACTTGTGCACCACAGTTTTAAGAGTTCATGCCTAACTTGGATTCTTGAAATTAGGATGCAAAGATTAAAAAGTAACCACTTATTAACTTTGTTCATACTTCTTAAGAGGAAGATACTCCCTGAGTGCATTCGGAAGTTGTTTGTGGTATACACACTTAGACACTGACATGAAATCTCAAGTTGTCTTGAACTATTTGCATTTCTTCCATGAGGTACTCATGGCCCAAGACTCACAAGCAGACCAACCAATTGTAAATTAAACTCTCCTAGTTTTAAGTTCAAACACTCATAAAAATTACTCTCTCCTCAGAGGTGCAGATTTCTCTGTGGATTAATTTGTCCCCATTTTCAAATACCTGCCTCAATCCAAAGACATTTGGTCATATACAGCAGTTGTAGCTTTGTTTTCTCTCTTCTGGTGCCCCATGCATCACTTCCCTGGTAACATATCTACAGTAAGTAATTATGAACCACACTAAGTAAACTTTCTTACTAAAGCAGAAAAGTAAAACAAAAATTTAACCACACACACTGCCAAACTACAATTTCACCAGTTCAATCTTGTCTTTCAACCGCAGCCTTTAGCCGTTATGAAAACGGCTTCTTCCAGGAAATAGAAAGCTGCATTACTTCAATGAGAGGTACAATTCTGAACAGATGCAGCTAAGCCCTTACAAATCCCTGGGTAGACATAGTTATTTCAGTTTGAGAGCTCAGAGTGGGGCTGAGAGTCAAAGCAGTCTAAAGATGATGCAAATCAAAGCAGCTTCTCCTTCAGCATGGTGATTTCTCCTACTTGGAGCTCCTTCCAGTTTGAGAGAATGGATATAAATCAATCTCTCAAAGCAGTCCACACTGTTCACTAGATTGTGTGAAGTACTGATCTTTTTTTTTAAGGAGAAAAAAAGGAGCTTTTTTCCTCATGCCTGCTGGTACAGCTTAAAAACTTGTTATAATTACATGGTGCCGTGTGACTACTTGGCTGTAGAACATAGACAGAAAGTCAGCTCCTTTCCAGTTTAATGCAAAGTGAAAACTAAGCACTCTGGTATAAGGGAAGTGTGGTGACACATGACAAGTATTCTTGTACCCACAAGCATGTGCCAAAGGTGGGGTTTTCAGTATATTGTTGAGAATAAGACTGTATGCTGAAAGAAAATCATATGACATTTCTGCCTCTGCACTTTCTGCTAGCTCCCCACCATGCTTGTTAGTGCAATTAGATTATTTGTTCTGTTCTCTTTGGGATATCTTTATACATCCCATGTGAAGATGGCCAGCCCAGCTACTTGTACAAAACTCATTTCAAGAATTTGAGCTGTGAGACACAGCTGAAGCACCACTCAGCCTTAATGAGACAAACTACCATGGCCTTAGCTGCAGCTGGTCTCCCACAAGAAATAATCCTGGGACTCCTCTGTACTAGAAAGGAACTAAGCATTTTACTTGCTGGATTGGTCTGAAGGATGAGAACAGCCTTTTGACCCTGTTCTTTTAAAGTTTTACCCTACTCTTTCCTCTACTCTGAAATACCCAACACCAAACAGACGTAACGACATAAAAAAGCTTGTCACACACTGCACAAAGACTGATTTTCAGCCTTCTAATTATAAGTAAAATCTGTCAACGAGACATAAGCAAATCTCCATTTATATACCAGCATCCCCACTTCAGGCTCTATGTATTATAATATTCACTCCTAGTAACTAAAAGAGCAGTCCCTGTTTGTGCCTACAAATGGCTGCATTAAGTAATTAGATATTTTAAAGGAAACCAACACCAGGGTAACCATTCATAAGATCATAGAATAATTTAGATTGGAAAGACCTTTAAGGTCATTAAGACCCACTTCACCAGAGTAAATGCTCAGTGTTAAGAATTTTATTCTGGATGCATGGTAATGTAATAGAAAACAACATACAGATAACGCTAACATCAAACATTAAGAAACAAGCTACTAAGAATTATCAGGGTTCTAGTCATAAACAGTTTACAGTGGAATAGAATATATTTTTAAACAGGAATCAGCATGTTAATGGGATGCTTGTTACCGTGACTAACAAGCAATCCTATTTTCCACCAGTATCTATAAGATACAACACTCATGTCAATAACTTGACTTCAATTTCCTGTGATCATTTGTCAGCCCTTGACAAAATAAACTTTGAAACAAAGTACTGAAGTGATCTTAGTAAGGAAGCTTTTATTACAAAGCCCTGGAAGAGGTTCTTCAAGATTGCAGCCTAACCTTGCCTTTCTCTCAAGATCCAAAATGAGTTCTGACAGACAAGTACTTGGCTTGGCTGACATGTGTGTTTGTAGGAAGGCACAAAATAGAGATTTTTAAAGGCATAAATAACAGTTAAGTGCCCAAGTTCATAAGATTTAATAGGACTTGTGCACCTCGTACCTTTGAAAATCCTTTTGAAAAAGTCTATCACCTTCAACAGAGACTGAAAGGAATCAAGTTTATATAACCTATTTTCCACTCCCATTTACATTTAAAGGTGACATAATTCTCCAAGCATGGGTAAATTAGTCTAAGTTTTTTAGATTGTTTTAAGATCAGTAGAGCAGTGGATGTTTTTTACCTCAACTTTAGTAAGGCTTTTGACATTAACCTCATGACATGTAGCATCCACAGAGATAAACACAGAGATGGACTGAAAACAGAAAGAACTGTCAGACCCAGAGGGCTGAGAGCAGTATTGAAAAACCCAATGAGCCTAGTCACTAGTGGCGTACACCAGGGTCAACACTGACACCAAAACTGTGTAACATCCTCATTAATGGCCTGCATGATAGAAGAGTCCACCCTCCACAAGTCTGCAGACAACATAAACCTGGGAGGAGCACTTTATACACAGAAATGGTCCAACAGGAACCTTGTGAATTTCAACAAAGAGAGATCACTAAGTTTCCGTCCTTAGAGGCATTCAAAACTCAACTGGACACAAGAACGGGCAACATACTTTAGTTGACCCTGCTTTGAGAAAAGGTGGGAGGGCTGCAAAATCCCCAGAGACCCCCTGCAACCTCATCAGTTCTGCAATTCTGCACCTATAGTAGTTTCATGATGACTATATACTGATGCATCTTGCAATATATGTAGCATAAAAGTACAATATGCAAACATACAAACCATACTCACTTCCATAGTATAAAAGGATAACATGACAGTTCCTTGGGTAATAACTTCTCTGTGGAAACTACTCCTATGTGCATCCATTTGCATCAGTTGAACTTATGAACATTAACAAGATTTTGTTCTGAAGAATAAGTTCCAATTGTACGCTGATAAAAATGTCTCTACCAGAACTCTTTTTAGCAGCTCAGCATCTTACACAAAACTACTCCAATCATTGCCTTAATCAACATCATAACCTCCAGTACAACTTGCAATTAACATATGGTAAATAACATCCGCCAATTAGACTATCATGTGCACTGAACATGTGATTCTTGTTTTTGCTGGAATGCAGCTATTTGTGCTGGATCTCATCCAGGGTCTCTGCTTTGGCCTCTAATGCTCTTTGGATGAGCAGCCCTCAACTTTCTGCTGCAGTTAAGCGGAAGACAAGATTCCTGCATATATGAATGAGATCATAGATATGAACCTTGAAAGGAGGTTCATTAGTCATTTTAAGAGCTTCAATACTTTAAAGTAGAGGCAAATAAATCACAGAACACATCCACTTCATCACTGCTTGCCATCATCAAAGACAGAAATGTTAAATCTGTATTAATCACATCTATCCCACCATTTCTCCTTTTGCTCCCTGTTCATCTTTTCCTCTTTTAAGCTTTTTCTTTTTAAACTTCATGGCCTAGAAACAAATACAGGCATTTTATCATTTTACATAATTATTCAAGATCACATCTCTGCTGTGGCTGAGTGTGTTCTATGGATGGCTAAAGATTCAGACTTTCCAGGGGCACATATAATTGCTCAGCATCTGTCAGGACTAGATGGTGTATCTTGACAAAAAATCAACCAATTTATTATTAGTGATCTCTTTCCTCACATGTGCAGCTTTCTCTAGAACAAGGATTCTTGAGTAGCAACAAGTGACCGCTTCAAAGCTCTATACACATATAGGCTAAAGGACTGGCTTGCCCCATGCACAGTTTTGCAGAGCTCACAGCCTCTGCTCCTGACAGATCTGCAGTACCAAAACACAGAGTGCCCAGCAAACCACAGAGCAGAAGTCTCATATGTGAAGCCTCTCAAATCTCCTGTATATTGAAAAAGCGGTAGACAACGAGGATTTCTAAGCAACCTTACATGCAAAGCATGAAGGAAAGCAGAAAGCTATTCTTAAACTTCCATGTGTTGCTTTGACTTCCAAAACCAACAAAGGAACATGCTTCAAATTATTATTTCTTTTTTTTTGGGGGGGGGAAGGGAGAAGGGGGAGGGAAGGTTCATAGAAGGAATTTCTGCTTTTGCCTGCCTCAGTAACTCCTGCTAGAATTCCAAAACAGTATAAAAAGACTGGCACGGTGACAATTCTACTTAGAGTCCCAGAGGAGAAGCATGCTAAGGAGACAGCCACTGTCACCATTATCAGTCAAGCTAGAAAAAACAGTTTGAACCTTTGAAGACACCCTTTTACCAATAAAAGAGAAGGCTGTGACCTGAGACTCAAGACAAGACTTATCTGCTAACTCTACCATGTGATTTGGGGAAAGGGTTTGGGGTGAGACTAGGGGCAGGAGTTTGCCTCAGTGCTTCTTCCCCCGCTGCCTTTGGTTCTCATCTGGTCAGATTTTAAGCCTTTGAGGTCTTGGAATGTTTTTCAACATAAACACTGCTTGAGCTCCTCACAAGTGTGGTATAAAACTATTAATACAGATAACAGTGTTTTCATTTCTTTGAGATAGAGAAAACACTGATGGAAAGTCAAAGGAGGCACACGAAGTTTTCCACACTAATCAACTGACTGCATGTTGCAGAGTCAAGGTCCATTATGAGCAGTGTAAGAAGTTTTGCTTCAGCCTGAAAGGCAAAGCTCAGTTGTCATTTCCATCTGTGTAATATACATAGCAAAGGTTTTTGCGAATGTTCCATCACGTGTTCTTGTTGCTGTCAAATACAGAAAAGGAAGCAAATGGAAATATGTGTTACTGAAGTTGTTTTCCTTCCCACATACAACCTCAGGCTGAGATGATGTCAGATTTTACAAGCAAAATAAGTCTGAATGGCAGCAACATTCAAGAGGAGGAAATCCAAAGGAAACCTGTGTTCATCAAAAAGTGGTTCTGATGATCCAATAGGCAGCATCCCTACAGCAAAGTCCATAATGAATAAAGGCCTTTGTGTGATGTGTGGCTGTAACCGCTAGAGGCTTTTGACTTTCATAGATCAGAGGGAGAAGGTGCATAAGAACAAATATTTTTTCCAAGCTAAACAAATCCCGAAGGGACTGTAAAACTGCCTTTACCTTCAAGACATCCAATCTTCAGCTGATACATAAAAATCATATTGGTCTAGTAACTGCTGTAATTTCTGACAGCTCTTAATCTTCTCTAGGAAATTATGAATCATGTATGGATAAATTTCAGAAAAAAAAAAATCAATTGTCCCTTGGATTCTGTTACTGAAGTAAAAATGGGAAGGATGGACGTGGGGGCCAGTTACACTGGCATTGCTCCAGCTGGGGGGCTGCTTATGCCAGGAAATTTCTCTGCAGGAGAGCTGTGATTGGATTGCACCCTTTTCACACCAAAATGGACAAAACATGGACTGAGAACATAACCCTCAGTCTTGACCTTCCATCACCCCTGAAAGTCCCACCATAATTTTCACAAAAGTATAACTGCTTGGGAGAAATTAAATTTAAATTTCCTTCACTCTTAATCTGTAGATTAAGACATATGTGTACCCTACCTGTATTTACGAGATCCTGGATACCAGGATTCATCTGCCTGCATCAGAACTTAGCTCTGCTGCCTTCCTACACATAGTCAAGAGGGCTTTAGAGAAAACAGAGATTAGAGAGTTTAAACCAGTCAAGTGGAAACTGCTTTCCCATAATTTTCCTTTCCTTGCTGCCATTTCATATGACTTACTATTCAGTAGAGAAGCCTCCATTTGAGGTAGGATTTGAAGATGATGAGGGAAGGGGGGGCAGAGGGAAAAATTGACCCATTTTTTCCCCTTGCATATGACTTTTTATAAAGACAGGTGAGGAACGTACATGGCACCTTAGCTGATGTACTAGCTAGTTTTTTCATTTCAAGGTAAAGTTAGACTTGGAAAGAAATGCAGCAAGCTTAAACCACATTAAAGCCCTCATTTAACAAAGTGCTTTGAAACACATGCTTACAGTTAAGCATATGCCTAAATGCTTTGCTGAATTAGGACCTATGTTGGTAAAAGGGGCAATTGATTAATGGCTTCTGACAACCACCAGAAACTAATGAGCCACAGACCTCTGCTTTTTCCTTCAAATGACTGTACTTAAACCTGAAGGAAATTTCATTATGGAAACAAAAAACATTTGTAAATTAATCATACTTATCTCCTTTGCAAATATTAATTTTTATCTGCAATTAGTGGTAAACCCAAATTTCCTTTCATACGGTAATCGGAGACAGTGCCATTTGCCCTGTGTAACTGACAAATTCAAACCCATAAATTTCTTTCTAGAACTGCATGGTTTAAAGAAAGCTCTGCGAACCCAGCTAAATCAACCATGAAATATGTAACATCCAACATGCTAACCAAAAGGTTGCCTTATTGCAACAAGCTTCAGGATGAATCATACCAGCACTGTACAATTCACCTAGAAATTAAGAGTTCAGTAAAATGATGTTCTGAATCCTGCTTCAACCTGTTTTTCACTCAGACACATTACAGGATTAAATCCCAGGGAATTAATACAAGCTATTCAAGCCTTGCCACATGAGGGATGGAAAAGTCCAAAACAGTGAACGGATAACCCTAGTCTTCTAAGATGCAACCCAGATCTCTGCTTGCCAAGCTGTAGGCCATCGTGGAGTTTTTTAACTGGCCATTGGTTTAGCCCATTTCATGTTATTTGCCTTTAGAACAGGAAAAACCTGCAGCCAAAGAACATCTGCAAGAGCATTCAAGTGTCATTCAAGTCTATTTTCAACCCTAACTAAATATCATTAAATAGCTCTTATTTTTCCTAGTGCCATTATTATTGCAGAGCACAGACAAAACTTCCAGTATGATAAAAGCAATCACTTACATCAGTACTGTGATCTCCTGATTTAACAGACACCTAGAAGCTTCAAAATGTTAAGCTACAGAATAGGGTCACTGATCTGTGTGGTCTCACTGTTATGTTCAAAAGGTATCTAAAACTATTCCCCCTTTTTCCATTTTTTCATATGTATTTTAGTTACCTGAACCAGATTTCAAGAGTAAACTATATAAATATTTTCATTATTTATGCTATATAATGAAAAATACCCTTAAAAATATACTACTGATGCCATACAGTCAGACTTTAATGAGTGTTTACAGTGCTTAAAAGGCAGAGATAGAAGTATCCTTCATATAAAATGATAACTGGAAGCATTTAATTTCATGGAATTATAGATTGGTTTGGGCTGGAAAGGACCTTAAGTTCATCTAGTTCTAACTGCTTTCAGGGATGCCTCATGCTAGTCCACATCGCCCAAATCTCTGTGCAGCCTGGCCTTGTACACTGCCAGTGATGGAACATTCACAACTTCCTTGGGCAACCCATTCCAGTGCCTCACCACCCTCACAGTAAAGAGTTTCTTCATCATATCTAACCTGAATATCTCCTGTTAGAGATTGCGTCCTTCGACCTGCTGGTCACACTTCTTTTGATGCAGCCCAGGACACAGCTGGTTTCTGGGCTATGCACACACACTGAAGCTGGCTCATGTTCAGTTTCTCATCAATCAACATCTCCAAGTCCTTCTCCACAGGGCTACTCTGAATCATTTCTCTGCTCAACCTTATCTGTGCCTTTCATTCATACATTTCATTTCTTTCATTCATACACTCTCTCTTAGAAGCACACTAGCTGGTGTGTAATTCTCAAGATGAGTAACATAATTTGAATTTTTATCTGACTGACCAGTTAGTTACACTTAGACTGAGGTTTCACAATTGCTAGCTTTGTGCACAAACATACTACCAAAGCCTGCATATCTGATTATCTGTGATCACATTTTTGTCCTATTAGCTTATGGAGCTTAAACTAGCATTACACCTTTGCACCAGATCTGTGTCTGCTCTGCAAGCAAAGGCAATACCACCAAAAATATGGCCAGCATGAAGACAACCAGCCGGCTTGCTTGGTAGTGACAGGAATCAGTAGAGAGAACTTGTGTTGCAGTTGCATTACACCAGCTACAATGTTTCTTATAGATTACTAAGAGCCCTAATGCGCAATTTACTTTATCACTGAACTGTGATGAGTGAGATGGGGACTTCAGCTTCCACAGTTTCATTTAAATGTTTCTTGAATATCAATTATGGCTTTTGTAACAGATGAACTTTAAAGGCAGCTCTGAGGAAAGAAAAGTGACACGACTAATATGCCTGAGCCTTGGGGAAATGACCAAAACCTATCAAGTCACTGGAAAAAAGTTGCTTCAGCTCCCTAGGTTTGGATCAGATCAAATATGCACACACTCTAACAATGCCCAGAGGAAAGGGTGGGGTGGGAAAAGGAAAACATTTTATTTTTTCTTCATAAGTCTACACAAATAAGATATTACATTACTAAGTAAATATGCCTAATGTGTTTACACTTCCATCACACTATGAAGAGGAAAACAAGTATTTACCTTTGCACAATGGACTTACCAGTATGCTTATTCTAATTCAGAGCCTGGCCAAAACCTACTTGAAAGCCTATTTCATGTTTTTATTAATTTCAATTACCATGTTGCAAATGTGTAAATACACAAATGGAATTTTATTAACAGTACCTAGCACTCAGTTGAGGTCTCCGTATGTACTACAGTAAAGCGCACAAGATATTCCTAGGTTAGGACAGAAAACTATCAGCACGGTTTCAGAAAGACAGAAAAGGTGTTGAGCTTAAAAACATATGTCCTTATTCATTCAGTGAATTGGGAAAGTTTGAAACAGAGGTTATTTCCTATTCCTAGCACAGTGGAAATCTACAGTGCATCAGTTGTCACTCTGAGAGGTAAGTTTCTCTATTTCTAAAGGTGAATAATGTAGCTAGGTAGTCCCCAGTGCAAGAAAGTTTATCCCTTTAGTAAGTCCCTTCTGAGAATATTGGTCAGATTTGGCTTGACCCTCACAGAGTCCAGAGTTGCACGATGGACATCTGGCCCCATCCATCACACCCACACCTGGGCAAATAATGTAAAAAACTTGTATTCTTCAAAGGATTAGAGACTTTTCTCTGCTTGATTGCAGTAACAGACCCAATGTGAACTCTTACCATTATGCTTCATTACAATAACAAGGCCAATTTTATATTTCCTTAGCCTTGTATTTCCAAAGCTTTTTTTTCTCTACTGCATAGTTATACTGACAGACATTCTTTTTCATCCCCCCTCTTTTACAAAGCAGAAAAAGATGGGTTGAATTGAATAGTAGCTTTAGAATGTATATGGACCTTTCCCTACAAGGCTGCTAGTCTGAATTAAGCATTTTTGAGCCACGGTAAATGGATGTTAGGAACTGAAAATACTTTTGATATCAGTGTAGATGCTATCAATTTACATCTTTAGGGGACGTACATGATAAGTGCTGTCCATTTCACTAACAATTGCTCACTGAGTGAGCATCCTGGAAACCAAGCACAAAGAAATCGGGATCCCACTGCTGTGGTAAACTTACTTCAGACTCCAAAATCTTTGTCATGAGGTAACAAGGAGGACTGGAGGAGCAAGAATCTTGCCTTAATCTATTCTTCTTATATGGAAGGAGAGTGGCTTCAAATCTTATTAACATGACATCTTCACTCCACTTCCAACAAAACATGTTTTCTCTTCTGTCATAGCATTACCTCTTCTTTCTCAGGATTTCTAAAACCAGATATTAAAAATTAATATGAAGCACTCCCACAGGTTTCGAAGAAGCTTGGCTCCAGCTCCACCCTGCTCTCCTAAGGTGTTTCTCTAATTGCTGTTCTAACCACTTAGAAAAACTCATTGAAACATTTCATGCATCCATTTCCACCACACTGCTCCAGGGCTTGCCTCCCTATTTCAGCCTGTTTTGTTTTTCAGCCTGACACATCCTGTGAAGCCTAGCATATTCAGCTACAGCTGAATATGCTAGGCAAACAATGATCAAGATCCTTCAATGATACATATTTTGCCACTAACAGCTTAAAAAAAAAAAAAATGGGAACTGCAAGTGAAGGCATTATTGACTTGTATCAGAACATGTAAAGCCAGGCATTTTTCAGCTTGCGTATTCTAAACTTGCAGGCTAAATCTCTCCAAAAAACATTATAGTGAATTTGTTTGTAATTGCTCTTACAAACACTAAATAGCAATTTACTAAACGGGGCAGTAATTCTGATTTCTTAAAAATAAAAATCGGGAAAACCCCCAAAACCAAGGGCTGATAGTAAATCACACTGTAGGAAAAGGGTCATGTTTGGAAACACAGAAATCACACACTCACTGGAGTCCTGAGTTCATATGCAAGTATACATCATTTCAGGAAAGATATGGAAAAACTGAAAGAGGATCCAGAAGAGGACAACTGAAGTTTTCAGAGATCTAGGAAACATGGTCTCCATGGAGAGGTTGGAAGGGTCAGGTTTGCTGACCCTAAAATACATGATAATTCTCCTCATACATATTAAAAAGAAGAGAACTTTGAACTCTTCCTACCCACTGAAAGCAGGACAAGACATAATGTGCTTAATATGGAGCAATTGAGACTGATTTTCTCCCTTGACACTAGTGATTTCCTTATCAATTAAGACACCTGGGAAGCTATGTAAAGAGAAAGATAATTAAGCACTGTTACAGATCAACTGAAGCAAACTGCAAAGCTCTGCATGGGGCACTTCCAGAACAGAATACACTGCTCACATTATTTAAATAGTAACTTCTGATTTGGGTCAATAGAATGGACTAAATTACTTGCCAAAATTTTTGTCAAGCCTGCCTTCTGTATTTTATAATGCTACCTTCCAGTTTCATCATAAATGCTGTATGTATGTCTTCAACAAGAACAGCAGTAAGATGGAGCTCATCAAAAGACCACGGGAAGAAGGAAGTATACAGTCATTACATTTTCCACAGAAGCACTTGCAGAAAAAGATTCCTAAAGATTCAACTGGCAAGTTAGCATATGCTTATAGCCAAAAGGTATCAAAAAATCAATGACAGATGTAACAAAACCAGAACCAAAGATAGTTTGACTGTAGAAATCCTACTAACCATAGGTAAAAATCAAATCAACATAAAAAACCCCAATCTAAAGCCAAATTGGGATAGCTGTACAAGTATAATGAAGTCAAGATGCAGAAATATTTTTGCCAAGCATATGGTTTTAAAGTCCATTAAATCCATTTCTTTTCTTTAAAGCAAAAAAATCTGAATCTGAATATTTAAAGAGAAATTTTAAAGAGATACAATGGACAGTTACCAGCTTTGACTTTCATTTGAGCGCCTATTTTCTGTTCTTGAAACTTTCTCCTAACCACTAATATTTTCACTTGAATTTTCCCACATACTTAATTTGTTTATAAAATTCCATTTCTTATTATTATAGAGCTCTGATCTGTTATTTTTGTTTGGGTCATAAGCATAACATCAGTGATGCCAGCTGCAGCTACTATTCAACCAATAGCAGCATTCTTCCTCCAACAGCAGCTATGAAATACTCAGAGAAATCCTATTTGCTTTTCACCTGTGAGAACAAGCAGAGAATCCAAAACATAGAAATCAAATAGTACACCCCCAAATAATTCAGCTTTTAAAGAAAAGATAATTCATTAAGAAACTCCAAACAGAACAGAACAGTTTCTGAAGGAGAGACACCAGGAAGGTCTGATGAAACTCCTGCAGTACGCCCAAGTTAACTATGGTCAAGCTAAAAACCTTCAGGGTCACAAGCCATGAACTGAGTGCCTCTGAACCCTCACTAGAACTGTAGAGTTCATGATACAAAGACACACTCAGAAAAGGTCAATTTGAACTGGTTTAGTGGTGGTTCTGGCAATCTTGGGGTAATGGTTGGACTTGATGATCTTAAAGGTCTTTTCCAACCTATCTGATTCTATGATTCTATGAAACAAATCCACAATTCGCCTATCAAAATCATGCAATAAACAAGCAGGATAAGACAGGTAAATTCTATTTCTAAATCCCTGAGTATTCAGCTCACACTCTGGAGCATAAAATCTACTTACCTTTAACTTCATACGTGCATTTACACATTTTATTTAGAGTCATAACCAAAATCTTCTTTTGTATCCATGCTACTTAATTGAATTCTCTACAAGATGGTTAACTAAAATTCTGGAACAGATTGGGGGGATACAACAATAGGAAGATTTTTCTCCACAAAACACAAGTAGATGTAGTAGCAGCTCTACAGCTTACTCTATTATGCACCACAGACATATAGAAGGAGGAATACAAAAGAGAAAAAAAAAGGCAAAAAAACCAAACCAAAACCCAAACACCCAAAGCAACACCATCATTCTGTCCCAAGAACACCACAGGTGGGGTAGAATAAAATCAGTGCTTAAAAATAGCTGCCTTTTATACACATAAAATAGGCTGGATCCAGAACATGTTTCCTAATCTGGCTCTGCCAGGTAAGGTTATTTCCTATATGAAAACTGAGGTACAGGAAAGCAAAGCATCTTGTTGAATGTCTCTCACACAGCTCAATACACTAGCCCAGTCCTAGTGGTTTAGGATTAAGTCAAGGAAAGGTCCACATGCAGATGCCTGTAAGAACTGAACTAATTGTGGTGCCAACAACAATACTATAGCAGCAAGGATTTCTGCTAAGGTAGCTCAAAGCCAGCCAAAAACCAGGCTGCATTTCAGTCAGTGGAGTGTGGGTCACTTTGGCTTTTGTGCCATGTTACCCTGCAACAATCTCCCCTCTCCCTGCTGAGGATATGTTGTCGTCTGGTTGTAACAGCCTGTGGTTAAAACTATGCCTTAGTCTAGTCAAATACAAATTCTGTACAACTTTAGCACCATAGTCTTTATAAGTGGTCATTTGGGGGGCTGCTTAGCTGGGGTGTTGTTCTGTTTGCACATTTTTATGCGCAACCTGGACAGTGTAGACAGGAAGCTTTTAGATCCAAATCAGAACCTCTTATGTTCCTCTCATAGCTAAAGTTGGATCAGAGTTCAGATGAAACAGTGCCAATATTTTCAAACAGCTCTCAGAAGATTTTTAGTTGGAATATCTTCTGAACAGTAGCTGTTCTTGGGAAGTCCACCTACGGCCAAAATTTCATAGAAATGCTTTTTGCAAGAATTGAACTGCAGTCCTACAGCACAACTCCTGTCTCTACTGGATCTAAAATGGGAACCAATAGGAGTGTTTCTCTACTCCTTGCCTATTCCCCTTGAGTGAATTCAGCACTGAGGCTGCACTTCCACCTATTTTGTCTCAGTCTGATGTATTACAGGAATGTAGAACAGTCACCTATAACCTCCTCCCTCCTGCCACAAAAGTACACGCACTTTTGCATGCCAGCCTTGCATTTTCAAAACTTTCATGCACCTTGCAGTCCTCATCCATGGCTCTGGTCCATGGCTAAAGCCTTCACCTGGCCAGTAACTCTCACACAAGTGGTTTTGGAATCTTTCAGCCACCAAATTCTATAAGCAGCTATTTATTGTGAAAAATTCAACTATAACTAAGAAAACTTTTTTCAGGTATGTTTTTCCTCAGCTACCTCAGAGCATTCATTTCCAAATATAAACTTAGCTTACTAAATCTGTAAATCATGGATGTATTTGTAAGCCTCAAAGACCACTAATGATAATTTTTCAAATCACACAAGTAGTACTGGACCTGATTAAAATGACTGCCTGGCTTTCAGATATTTTACATTACTCCGAGAACCCTTCACCAGGTATATACATACAGCACCAATAAACACCAGCTCCTGACAAATTAACATCAACTGTATGTTTCTGCAGTGAAAACTTCACCAGCTTTGTATTTCAAAAGATGATGGGCAGAGGATTGTTGGACAAATCTGCCTCCATCTGCATCTGCTACATGCAGCAAGGTATGATGCAGTTTTCTTTAATCCAGTAAATCCATATACTGCGTCAGTGAGTGGATTAACAGCCTAGGCTCAGAAGCAGCATTTGTGATGTGTACACGAGTTCAGAGTACATGTAAAAATAATATTTTATTCCCTCCATGCTCCAACCCCAAGCCTGTCACTTTTGCTTCATTTTGCATGGATACAAACTCGTTTAAACAAAAGGCTCACTTCTTTTTCCAAGGTTTTTGGCTGATTATATACTTGCTTGTGCAGGTCTCAATAAAAATCAACAGTTGAGCAAGACAACAAAAGAAATTTGGACATGTTAAAACTGTGTTCTCAATGGGTCTCTAGTGAAATATGCAGAGGTTACACTCAATAAAAAGTTCATCCTTTTTATTTGATTTAGTTCCGCTCTTCTTTCAACAAAGAAGGTGACAAATGATTATGCATGAGAAGAATTTTTAATGATCATCCTCCTCAATCTCCGCAAGCCTGGACAACATAAGCCTACAAGCCATATAGTGTGGTTTGTTGCAGTCTTTTGCCCAAATATTTTACATTTCCACTTTACATTTTCCAGATCACACAAAAGTTGAACCAACACTCACAGAAGCCTTATCAAAAGCAGTTATTATAGTGTTATCATCCTCTACCTCATACAGACACAGGGGTCACGAAGTCAAATGACTTATATAATATCATACACACCATCAGCAAAAAGCAGGGTCAGAACTCACGAGGCCATTCAAGCCTCCTGACAGCACAGTGTTGTCTTCACAAGCCATGGGCATGGCTTCAGCTATTTTTTCATCTTTGAAGAATGCTTCCAAGTTTCACAATCAGAAGACTCAAATTTGAGCCTTATTTAATACTGTTACTTAGAGTAGACAACAAATAACGCATGATGTGGTAGCAGAAAAAGTCCAAGCAATATTAAATGAAATACAAAGGCAGCCTCACAGGGCAGAAAGGTAATACCCCTAACAGAGCTCTGGAGATCACACCTGGAATACTTTATGCAGCTCTGGAGAACTCATTTCCTGAATGACAATAACAACCCCAGAGGAAGATCACAAGAGAGCCATAAAAACGTTAAGCAAGCAGAGAGGGGCTGACTTACAAAGAGAGATTAAAAGCATAAGGATGCACCAGCTGACTAATCCTAAGAAGGGAATGTGACAACTGTCTGCAAGTATTAGAAGAGCATTAGCAAGAGCAAAGCATCATTTTAGTCCAAGTTTGCAACTACAGGGAGTAGTAGTTAATCAAAAATTATGAGAACATTTATTGATAAAAATTAATAGCAAAATTTACTAGAGTATGAGGTAGTTGTCATGGGTTCAGCAGTAGCAGTCATTTTTCCCCTTCTCGGTAGCTGGTGCAGTGCTGTGGTTTTGACTTTCAGCCTGGGAACAGCACTGATAACACCAATGTTTTTAG